>LOJH01060946.1:0-11058 GCA_001685095.1 Ellobius talpinus
CTGCCTCTGCCTCCCAAGTGCTGGGATTAAAGGCGTGCACCACCACCACCCAGTAAGAAATAGGGCCATCCTTTAAAGGACTATTTTTAGATGATCAGATTGTGTAGCATAGGTAGAAAAATACTTCATACCAATTATAATTGTTCAGAATATTGAACTGGTCTTGCTATTTCACAAGTATACTATATATATATATATACTTGTGTGTTTAACACAAACATACACGACAATAGTAGTTCAATCGTTGCTTTATCTTTTCAATTAGCCCTTTAACCAACCATTGGTGTGGGAGGTACTTCTGTCTATGTGTTGTTTGTATTGGTTAATGAATAAAGAAACTGTCTTGCCCTGATAGGGCAGAACTTAGGCGGAGAGGACTGGACTGAATGCTGGGAGGAAGAAGGGCTGAGTGAGGGAACGCCATGGATCCACTGTCGGAGATAGATGTGCCGGAACTTTGCTGATAGGCCACGACCTTGTAGTGATATACAGATTAATAGAGATGGGTTAAATTAAGATGTAAGAGTTAGCTAATAAGAAGCTAGAGCTAATGGACCAAGCAGTGATTTAATTGATACAGTTTCTGTGTGGTTATTTCAGGACTAAGCAGCCGGGCAGCCAGGATGAACAAGTGTGACCTCCTCCTACAAACCATGTAGACATTAGAGTGACTAGATTGTTAGTTTCTCACTGATCACGTAAAATAAAGATAAATAAAATATAGCCATTTTGGAAAAATAGTAATACTACCAGATAATCATCCAGAGGTTATGAAAGATTTTAGTGAGCTATGGAAAAAATGGCAGAAGTGTCTGTTACCTGCTATATAGCATCTGATGTGAAGTACTTGACTCTACTGAACTCTGTATAAAGAGAATTCAAAGCTGTAAGAGCAGACATATTAGCATGTTTTGTGTAATTTAATGTAGTTTTAAACATTTCAAAGGTTGCCAGACCTTATCTCCACAATTAATTTTATTCAGCAGCATAAAAAAGTCAAAACCAAGTAGTAATTCTTAAGTGATATGCTAGATCGTTGTTGAAAGCCAGTATCTTTTTTTGAAACTTTTAAAATTTATTGGGGTTTCTTTGAGAATTTGTTACTGTCACCAATCTATATATTTCATTGAAACTTGAAGTAATTTCTCATTAATTTGATATGGATTATTGACAGATGGTTAGTTCCTTGATTGTCCCTGTAGTAATGACTTTAGAAAGCATTTCTGAGGTTGCAGTGTAGCTCGCTGTGTTCATTTGGTACAATGAGTTTTCTTCAAAAGTTGTTATTAAGCTGATAGGATATCCTAGAACATAAAACTACATAAGGAAAATATGACATTTTTAAAATTTTGTTTTCAAATGTTGTATATTCTGTTTACTGATTTTTTTTGTCTGACCTGTCACAGTTTGTTTTCCATTTCTGTTGGTCTTACTTTGCATCACTGTGGCTTTATTTGTGTCTGTTATTTGGCACACACAAAAGCTTCATGACTGATACAACCTTACAGTAGTTCTTTAAACTCTTTATGGTGAAGAAACTTTTTTCCTGGTATATTTGTACTTGAAACTACAATGAGACAAATCACTAAGATATATATTATATAAATACAATATATATATACAATATAATATATATAAATACAAACTGCATTGTAAAAATTATTGCCTAAAGGGAGTAATTGTTACTTAATAGTAACAATAATGTCATAATTTTCTAAATTGATTTTAGGGTTTTAAATCTGTCTTGTTGCAGATCTGTAACAAATTTACTTGAATAGCATTGTAGATCCCTCTTTAGCAATCCAAGAGGATGCTTTAAATGATTCCATCTTGAATCTTATTTCTTGTCTTGTGTCATTATATATTTTTCTTTTAACTTGACTGCTTCTATGACACCTACTGTAAGTCATGACCTGTTACTATATATTAATCCTTTTAGGTTATTCATTTTTGTTTTGTTTTGTTTTTTAAAAAACCTACCTGAACCCATTTTCAGCAACATTTTTAGACAGTAAAATTTTTGTTGTAATAAATATGCTTTATTCTTTTATCTTTATAAGTTTATACATTTGAAGTAAACCCCTTTTCCCTCTTAGTTTTGGCTTTTGTTGTGTAAATTGTTTCAGTATAAAAAGCATATATACTGAAATGTAGTTGTAATTATAAAATTCAAAAACAAGATAAAATATTGTCTCTTATGTAACACAGATTTGTATCCCTCATCTAAAATGCATATGATAGAAAATCTTCTGATTTCATATTTGTTTATACATAATGAAATATCTTAAGGACAGGACCCATGAAATTCATTTATGTTTTACCTAAACATACAGCCTGACAGAATGACCCCATCATAGTAGATTGAGTGTGGAATTTGTATACTTAATTATGCTAATGCTCAAAATATTTGTGATTGGGAGCATTGCAAATTTCAGATTTTCACAGTAGGGATACTAAACCTGTACAAACAGTTTAGGTTTTTGATACTCCTAGCTTCCCACAGTAATTTGTAAGACTACTACTAAGTGTTGAATGTTCTAAACTATACATATTATCTTAAAAAAGAACTTTCCTTAGTGGAAACAAATTTCTTAAATATGTCTTACATTCAAGAAGTTTTGGGCAACACAAAATGCTCTTGATAAGGGAAAAATAGTGTGACTCTGGGAAGAGTTAGTAGAGAGATGATGTCAGAATATGTGCAAAAATCTCAACTAATTTAAAAAATAAAGGATTATATCTTGAATAACAAGGTCTCTGGCCTTGAACTTGATATGTAGCCCCAGGTTTGAATTTGATCCCCTTGCCTTGTAATACTTTCTTTACAGAGGTGTTTCAGTATTCCCAGCTTGACTGTCAATTTTTATTAACTTAGTTCCTTCAAATAGTGTCAGATACTATTTAGGCGAGTGTGTTTGTAGAATGTTTTTCTGAACCCAACCTATCTGAGAATGACTTGTCGCATGTGCATAGTACTGACTAGCTTGGTTAAGAATGGCAAGCCTAATTATGCCACATTGTGCAGGTGTCCTAGGTGTTTTTTCTTCAAAATTGTCTTAAACATTTTTCTGATGTCTTTAATTTTTTTTATTTCCTATATTTGTGAGCACATGTGTGTTTGACAGAATGAGTATGCAGGTCAGAGGACAACTTGTGGGAGTCAGTTCTCTTTCTACCTTGGGGTCCCAGGGATTGAGCTGAGGTCAGGAGGCTTGGCAGCAAGCACCTATTATCCACTAAGCCATCTCACAGGCCATGTCTTTTTTAATTCTGACAAGCTAAAGAAAGTTCTTTTGCTACAAAGATGCACATGCTTTTTAGTTTGGGATTCTTCTGTTGTACTTTTGGTTATTGCATTTATTCCTTTTTGTGGTGTTTTAATATAAATTAATAAGCAGTTTTAAAAGCTCTATGTTGCTTATGGACTGGATAATATTTCTTTCTCTTTAAAAATACTGTGACCATTTTCATTGTCTCTTTTTTTAATTAATTTTTTTTTCCAAGACAAGGTTTTTTCTGTGTGGCCCTAACTGTCCTGGAACTTGCTCTGTAGAGCAGGGTGGCCTCAAACCTAGAGATTCATGCTGGTATTAAAGGGGTGTGTTACCATGCCCAGCCTCACTGTCTCCTTTTAAACATTCAGCTTTTCCATTTTTTTATGTTTTATTACATTTGTCTATTTAGTGTGTATGGGTACACATGTGCCACAGCACACATAGAAGTCAGAAGACAGTTTGCAGGAGTTGATTTTCTTCCATCGTGGGGCTTGTCAAGTGTGGCAACAAGTATCTTTACCTGCTGGGCCATGTCTTCAGTCCCATCTTCTCTTCTACTGCTAGTTTTTGATTTCTGCATTATTGATAAGCTCTTTCATTGTTTACATTACTGATTTTATTTTCAACAATATTGATTCTGTTCTTTCTCATTCCCAATGTAATTTTTATTCTTTCTCTTTTATAGAGTTTTGCTTATATCTTAGTCTTTTTTTTCTTCTTGTCATTTTCCATTTCTTTGCTTTTCTGATAATTTCACAGAAACCTTACTTTAGTTTTTTTCCTGTGTGTAATGTGCTCATGTGGGTATGTGCATATATGCATGCATATATTTATGTGTGCATGTAAAGACCAAAGAAACTGTGTCTCAGAAAAAATATAAAACTGGGAAGATTGCGGATGAACTGTAAATGTGGGGATAAAGGCTTTCCGGTATGTGACAATGCTTGCCATTGAACAAGCCCCTTGCTAAAGCTTAAAAAACTATTTCTCTGTTTGTTCTTTGATACTCCTTTGGTACTGAGTTGCTAATGCACCTATCCTTGTGCATTCCAGATCTTTCACACTTGATTTGTTCTTGACAAGAAAAAAGAAAATGATTCCTGAGTAGCTTTGGGGATTATTGAATAGCATGCTGCTAGTGTGCTGTTTTATGGTTTACATTGTACCAAGAAGTGTAAGGAATATCGGATCTGTTTGTATTGAGTCTGAATGTTCAGTTGGAGCTAATGTGGGGTTAGTTACCTCTGTTTATCATGTTGTTATTTGATTTTTAAATGTTTCACTATAGAATATAGATTTGTTATTTATTCTTCATAAGAATGTAAATTTATAAATGTGTGCACATGCATACAAAATTTTTTCCAAAATGGATGTACCAAGGTATGTAGCTAGTGACAGTGTATAAGATGTTCTATGCCAACCTATTTTTTTTTGGTTTTATGAGACAGAGTTTCTCTGTCCTGGAACTAGCTCTTGTAGACCAGGCTGGCCTCGAACTCACAAGAGATCTGCCTGCCTTTGCCTCCCAAATGCTGGGAGTAAAGGCGTGTGCCACCACTGCCCAGCTCATACCAACATTTTTAATTGTAAGACTTTACATTTTTAGTCCTTTTTTAAGTTTTAATTTGTGTGTGTGTGTATGTGTATCATGTGTCTACAGATATCTGTAGAGGCATTGATCCCCTGGAACTGGAGTTATAGGTGGTTGTGAGCTGCTCAGTGTGGTTTCTGGGAGTTGAATCCAGTTCTTCTGGAAGAGCAGTAAACCAACTACTGAGACATCTCTTCAGCCTTTAAATTCTTAATTTAAAATATCTTATTTTAGGTTTGTATGTATTTCTCTTAGTAATGACTGAATTTTTTCACCACCTTTGTTCTGTCAAACACTGATAGAGGAGTGTTGAAATTTCCAGCTTATAGGTTTGTCTATTTCTTTTTAGTTATGTCAGTTTTTTGTCTTTATATTTTTTGCTAATGTGTTTTGATACTCTGTTAGTTCCATACATAGATTTGTGATTGTCATGGTGGAATAATTTCCTAATCACTTGATAACAAAAAAATTCCTTGTTTTTAAATCTTATGACTTCTGCTTCATATTCATGGTATTTCTTGTCAAGAACTGTTAAGTTTACCATGAACTGAATAGATTCTGGCAATAGACATGAGATTCCCATGTGCCTACTAAATAAGGAGAACTGGTAGAAGTTAAATACTAATCTGAAGTGCTCTAAAATCTGAGCTTAATATAAGTTTCAAAAAAGCTTAAGATT
This sequence comes from Ellobius talpinus, assembly GCA_001685095.1. Lineage (NCBI taxonomy): Eukaryota > Metazoa > Chordata > Mammalia > Rodentia > Cricetidae > Ellobius > Ellobius talpinus. The sequence continues at coordinate 5,546 of LOJH01060946.1, forward strand.
TTGTATTTTCTGTTAAGGAATGTTCAACTTGTATATAGTAGCAAAACAAAAAAAGTTGTTAATAAACTAAATCTTTTAAAGTATGGGATGGTTATGTCTATAATGCCTTCTGTACAGTCACCAAAAGATAATAAGAACCAAAGGAGGAAATGTTCCCTTCATGAGCTTTAATAATTTGTGAGGTATGAATCCTTTGTTTAAAAATGAATATATTGTAAACATAGGGAGAGAAGTAATAAAATGTGTCAAAAGATGAGTAAAGTTTTTACTGTTTATCTAATATTTTTTAAAAAAAATAAAAACCTTATGATTAGGAAAAATTGTTACTTGGTCTGGCAGGGGGCTCAGTTGTGTAAATGGTGATTTCTATCAAGCCTGACAACCTGAGTTGAGGATTTCATGGTTGAAAAAGAGAGTCTACTCTCACAAGTTGTCCTCTGATCTATAAATGTGTGGTGTTATCACACATAACTTGCACACAAATAGAACATGTAAAAAAAAGAATAAAACATTAATCCCCAAACATAAAATCTACTGATATTCCTCTCCAGTTTGAGGCCATCATTAATCTCCTGTATTCTAAAGGTATTTCCCAAACTGTAGTCTCTGTATAAAACTGTCAATGTTCTCATTAATACAAATTAATCCTGGGGTTGGAGAGAGGAGTCAATGGTTAAGAACACTTGTGGCTCTTGAGAGGACCTTGGTCCAGTCCTAGTGCCCACATGGCAGCTCATAGCTCTCTAACTAACTATATAGCATCTGTCACTCCAGTTCCAGGGAACCTGATGCCCTCTTCTGGCCTCTGTGGGTACCAGGCACACATGTGCACAGACATATGTATAGGCAAAATACTCATACATCTAAAATAGAAATAATTTACAAATATAATCCCTTGTGCCTACCATTATAGGAAAAAAAAAACCTCTGGGAATATCCTAAGAGTGAGTACTAACAACTAACTAACTAAAATCCATTGAGATTTTTACATATTTTAAGGTTCTCAAACTATTCCGTATTAATAAAGTCAGACTGTGGGTAACCTAAAAATCTTTTCACAATGTGGTACTGAGCTGTTGTTTCAGCTGCCACTGGTTCTTCCTGAAGTTTTCCACTCTAAACTGCTTGTTCTTCTTCCAAGTGAAGATCCTCATGACTTTGCATGTGCTCATGGCTTATGGAACATAGACCTTAGGAACATAGGCTTAGTAAATGTGCAGAGTATCTAGCAATGTCACCCCTCCCAAATGAATTTGAAGGAGTATATGCTGTTTTTCTGTGTGGTACTAGTTCTCATCATGGTAAATTCTTCATACTAGAAGGCTGTCATGAGCCATTTGCCTTTGTGGTGAAACCTTCACTGAGTTTGGCCTTTGTGCCATCACTGTACTTTTGTTAGAACAGTTACCAAACGATTTGAGAGTTTTGTTTAGCTTCCCTACTACTGTGTGAGTTTCTTTAGAATAGAGCAGTGTGCTGTGCATCTCTGTGTCCTCAGTGCATGGTGCCTGGACATGTCATAATTAGAAGAAAAATCTTGTGAAAGAATGACAGTATATGAGCCACTTATATGAGCCAGTTTCATAAAATAGGATTGTAGGTAGTTAACGGGGGCTAGGATGAGAGGAATGGGAATTTCTTGTTCAATTGGACAATCTTGGTTTGAGATGGTGGAAAAGTTCTGAAGGTGGTTATAGTGGGTCATGGTTGAACAATACTGTCATTAAATTGTGCATCCCAAGAAGGTTAAACCGATAAACTTCATGTTATGTTTTACTTTTTTGTGTGTGTATGAATATATGTACATTTGTGTATAATATATGTGCATATGTGTATATGTGAGTGTGGAGGCCACAGGAGGACTTGCTTTGTTATTCTGCTTTAATTCCTTGAGATCAGGACCTCTCACTCAGCATGGAAGTAGCTGATGATGGGTCAGCGGCCAGCAGGCCCCAGCAGTTCTCCTTTCTCTGCCCCTCACTGTGCTGCACTTCCAGGAGTATGTGATTTCACATAACTGTAAGCATTCTTACTTGCTGAACCATCTCTCCAGCCCTGACAGGTTTCTTTTGTTGTTGATTTGTATTTTTTTATATTTTAATTTATTTTGTGCATCTATGTGTGGGATTGTATGTTCCATAGCAAGAACATACAATGGAGGTCAGAAGACTGTCTTTGGGAATTGGTCTATCCTTCAACCATATGGGTCTCAGGGGTTGAATTCAGGTCATTAAGCTTGGCAGAAAGTGCCTTTATTCATGGAGCCAGCTCTCTGGCCTTGATAGTTTTTTAGAAGATAAAATTCATAAAGATAAGGATTCTGGTTTATTTCACTTTTCTCAACAGTTTTTAATGTCCATTTCTTTAGATTTATTGTTGAAATTATGTCTAAATATTTTTAAATGTTTTAGTCTTTGAAAACTTCATACATGTATACAGTGTATCTTGACCCACCCCTCACTCCTCCCAAATTATGTTTTCTTTTGACATAATACTTGATTGTAGAGTATGCCCATCAGAAAGCATACTGATAGATAAAAAAGAAAATTTATAAAAGGGGAAACATACCACATATAAAATATTATTGAATTTTTTAATAGTATATGAAATTAATGATGAAGTGGTTGTCATTTCCTGCTAAGACCAGTTGATCACTGAAACTATGGTAGTGTTAAACCACATGTAGAAAAATATATTTTTCACTTGTGTACATGACTATTATAAAACTTACTAATTTATAACTTTTTAATAAATTAATAAAAGAAAAATAGCATACTATAATATAATAGATAAAAAAGGTACATGAGTATAGACGTACAAATATTTTTAGTGTCACAAATATTTTTTTGTCCTTTATCCCTTTCACTTAAAGGAAGAGCTTTACAGCTTTCATTGGCATATCTGGATTGCTAGTGTCATTGCCGCTTGTGTTTGGGGATTGCCATTAAAACAGCAGTTAACATGAGCACTACAATACTGTGACACTAAGACACTTTTTTTTATAAATTTTATAAGTGACTAAGTGACTTTGATGGGTATAACATACAGTGTGGGTGCCTAGACAAAAGAATGACTCATGGGGATAATGGGTCAAAACATGTTATAAGATATATTAAAACAAAAAATTCACACACACCTTTTGGAATTTCCATTTACTATTTTCAGACCACACGATGTATAACTGTAAATAAAAGGGAATTATCATCTGTATCATAGCACAAGCATGGAAGTCAGAAGACAACCCTTGCAAGTTGGTCTGGCCTTCAGCCATGTAGGTTTTATAGATTGAATTCTGGTCATTAGGCTTGGTACCAAGTGCTTTTACCCACTATGACACTTTGGATCTGGTACATTGTAACCAAAGTGTTGTATATGTGTGTATAGCATACCTATGCACATTTGAGTTTCTAATGCAGTAGTTCTTCCAGACTTATAAAAGAATTTCTGTGGGACAGGTTTTAAATTTTTGTCTTGTATTTTAATTATTCAAAACATTTTTAAAATTCAAATATATTTTGATCATATTTTTCCCTCCCCCACGTGCTTTCTCAAAAAACAAAACCCAATACAACAACAAAATCCCCCAAACCCAAGAAAATAAAACTACACCCAAAATGAGAAAAAGACCCCCCCCAACACCACACACCAAAGTATAACCAAGTAAAAAGCACACAAAAACCTCGAAGTCCCTTATACATTGGTCAGCTACTCCTCAACATAAGGCCTGCTCTGGAGTAGTTGATATACCCAGTGACTGTTACTCTATTAGAAAACTAACGTTTCCTCACTCAGCAGGCAGAACTGACAGTTTAGTTGTTAATCTTTATTCTAGTAGCTAGGTTTTCATTTATTCATTCATTTAAAAAATATATCCAGGCAATGGTGGCACATACCTTTAATCCCAGTACTCAGGAAGGAGAGGCAGGCATATCTCTTAGTTCCAGGCCAGCCTGGTCTACAGAGAGAGTTCCAGGACAGCTAGGGCAGTTACACAGAGAAACCCTGTCTTGAAAAACAAAACAAAAAATGTTTATCTACAGAATTTTATATATATATATATAATTATATATGAAATAAAATGTAAGAAGATATAACAAAACCTATCCATTAAAGTTAGAAAAGACAAACCAGCAGAAAAGAACCCAAGAGAAAGCACAACAGAGTCCCACTTGTTCACACACTCAGTAATCCCATAAAAACACTAAATTGAAAGCCATAATATATATGTAGGGGTCCTGTGCAGAGGCATGCAGACCCTATGCATGCTGCTTCAGTCTCTTGGGATAATTTAAATGGTAGATTTATTTAGACTCTTTTCACCTAGCAGTCTGATACACTAGATGTGGGATAGTGCCCAGAAAAAAAATGTTGGTGTTTCTGATTTGGGTAGCCCTGAGAACCTACCATAAAAATGTCATTTTGAGCCAGGCAGTGGTGGCGTATGGGTTGAATCCCAATCTTCAGGAGTCAGAGGTAGGTGGATCTCTGAATTCAATGCCACCCAGGAGAATGAACTCCAAAACAGCTAGAGCTACACAGAGAAGCCCTGTCTGAAAACAAACAAACAAACAAAAAATGTTATTTTGATGACACTACTGTTACTTTGGTGTCATTGAAATTGTTTGTTTTAGAAGCAGAGTAGTGTCTCATTATTCAGATAGTTAAAATGTAACTAAGTGTAGCAACTTCTTCCTCTTTTTGGCTGTATCATTCCTATGGGCTGTCTTTTTCTTGCCAGTTACTGCTACATCTTTACTTACCTGCCTGTAAATATGTCACATCTTTGTGAGAGAAGTGAGATGAAGGGCACATGTATCCATTGCTTGTTTAAATTTAATCTACTTTTTTGAGGTGTAATTTATATATATAGTAAAATTAATCAGTTAGATGAGTTATGGCAACAATATCTAGTCATCTCAACATGTGTCACACTAAAAGTTTGTGTGTCATTGCCTCCTCATCTCTGACCCCTAGCAGCTATTGGTCTTAAGTATTAATATGATTTTACCTTTTCTAGAATTTTATATAAGCGGGATCATGCAGGATATAGTTAGGTTTCTTTCATTCTCTTGCATGTTTCAGGAATGTTCTTTAGTTTTTTTAGTTGGATATATTACATGGATATACCAGTCACTAAACTATTGATACTCAGATTGTTTGTTTGTAGTTAGAATGTTGTTATGAAGAAATATACTAGAGTACTGTGTACAAGTTTTTTTTAACTTGGTTATATATTTTCATTTCTCTTATAGCTTCATAAGAGTAAGCTTGTTCATACAGTATGCTTACTTCTTTTTTTCTAGTTTCCAGAGCCCTTTGATTCATACTAAACATAGAATAGGTCATGAAAGGCATTTGCTGCTCTCTATTTATTTATTTATTTATTTATTTATTATTTTTTAATTAAAAATTTCCACCTCCTCCCCTTCTCCTATTTCCCTCCCCCTCCCCATCCCTCCTCCCCTTCCCTCTCCAGTCCTAAGAGCAGTCAGGGTTCCCTGCCCTTTGGGAAG
>LOJH01060947.1:0-11058 GCA_001685095.1 Ellobius talpinus
TGAAATATACATATATCTAATACATGATGTTTTTATGTATGTATACATAGTAAAATAACTAAATCTTAAATAATGAATTACATATATTATATTTTATAAAATATAAGCATAAATTTCAAATGTCTCATCATATAAAATGAGATAAGAAACATGAATTAGCTTGATATTAAACACATAATTTTAAAATGCCATGTTATTTCCCATAAAGGCATACAATTATTATTTATTCATTAAAATAATATTAACTTTAAAAGTCAAAGTTAATTGCTACTAAATCTCTGGTTAGTTCTTTTTATCAAAAAGTTGTAACCGGATATAAGTGAAGAGAAATTACATCTCACGAAGATGTGAAAGAAGTCAAATAAGCCACTGTTCACATAGATGTTTCCTTATTCTTAACCAAAAAGTGTGAATATCAAAAGCAAGTTGCTAAAAATATGACATGTGTTGGAGAGTGTACTATTTTTCTCTATGGAATGACTAACATAAAAATACCACCTACTTACACTCTTGCAAAGCCTCCCACACTGCAATAAGCTCCACTTTTCTGGGCTGAGTGTCTTATCGATGAAACAAAAAAAATCATTTTTAGAATTCATCTATGTGCCAGCTCTCTTATTTGATGCGATTGTAGACAAATGTACTATGGTATTTGTTACAGACTGCTGCATCTTGGAATGAACCACTTCTTTAAATGTATGCGAGTTTTTGCTAGGCAGTCATTTCCTTCGCATACAGTATTTTCCTAATGGCCTAATTGTATCATTCTGGGAGGGCTTTGCCTTGCCTATATAGGTCAAGTTTCACATTCTTAGCTGACGAAATTGTGTTCAATTTAAAGAGATAACATTAAGCAGCTGTAGCCTATCTTTATTATATTATAAAAACAATTAAATTATCCTTATTAAAAAGTTGGTTTATTCATAGCGGCTAAGCTAAATAGTTTACTATTTTGTTCTTAAAAAAGAATTTTAAAATAGAAGCACTGTTCTCAGGCTATTCCAAGAGTAAAAATTTTGTTTTGACTTCTAACCAGTTTTCTTCTTAAAGAGAATTTGAAAACAAATAAGTAAAAGTTTAAATTAAACATCATTGTGAAACTGTACTACAGTCTTGGAGGTTTTAATTTTCTGATCCTGAAGCAAAAATAAAATTATTCAAGAATGGATTATTAATACTTTAAAGCTTAACTTTTATATGTCAATACAAGAAAATAGAATTTGTCTTGAAAACTCAATGCTCAAATTCTTTATCATATTCATTATCCTCAGTGTAATATATTTTAACATGTGCACTCTGGGCATCAGTGGTGCTCTGTTCTGTGATGTAAGATAACCTGTTTGAGAGGGAGAAACAGTATAGCTCAATAGAAGTCAGAATTAATATTCACATGTCAACTAGTCAGAGGCACTCAGTACCCTGAAACTAGAACTATTCCAGGGCTGACTATACGCTTTCTAATATCAATATTTGTTAACTCCCACATTTCCAAAGCAACATCCCATATTCTAGGTTGTTTGATGTTTCCTCTCCTTTAAAACAAATACTGAGGCAAAATCCAGAGCCAAGTTTTTATGTTCAAAATGAAACAGATCAAAGAGAAAAGAACAAACTACAACTCTTCGGCTGGGAACTGGATCCCTTTTCACCAGTGGTTTGTTTGATCAATGACATGTATGTAAAACAGAAGAGGAAAATAATCTTGCCTTCATTAGCAAGCTTTACACACATAACTTTTGCTCAGTTATCCACTAATAAATCCTTTAATGTGCATGTGATATTTATGATAATGATAGCAATGATTTCATATCTAATTATTGAGGCTAATCTTTAGTATTTCAAGTTGGGGAAGAAAACTTTATTTACTTCGCAACATATAGTAAGTACCATTGCCCACACTCATAGCACAAATATGTACATGTATGTAGATATTTTTGTGAAATGCCATAAAAACAATTTACCCTGAAATGAAGATGGTGAGTAACACAGTGTCCCTTTCCTAAAACCTGAGCCTGACAGCTGCATCTAATGATCCTGATGATTTAAAAGTGAGCTAGATTAGATTATTATACTATTCCATACATTTGTTTTGTTTTGATTTTTTACTAATCCCTGCAAACATCTTCCGGTACGTTAAAGCGTCCTCAAAACCAAAGTTTATGTAGTTTTGCCTTAGTAAAATTATCATTAGAATGGAGGGGTTAAAAAAGAAAAAGTCAAAACAGCAAATACTGCTCCCAAATAAGTGTCCTCAGCATTTTTAATCCTTTTCCTCTGCTCATCGCAATGGTGTTTTCTTGTATAAAGCCATCAAAGAATAACTTGAACCGAAGCATCCTGAGAAACCCAAGTCAGTGGGTGCTCCTGTAAGACAGCTATCAATCCCAACAAGCGATGTCACCACAGACCACATGGTTTTCAGAGGTTAAATATTCCAAAGGTAGAGTCAAAAGCTGACAACACAAATTTACTGGATACATCAACTGTTTGCTAGTAAGGCTTGACCACATTGCCTTGCTTGTCAGTTTTTACCCTCATAGAACTATGTCCCTGTTACAACTTCTTAACATCACCAATATAACTTTTCTCCTAGCATGCCCCATTTGTCCCCCAGTCATCATCAATACTCTTTTTGCACCAAAGCCTTCTAGTTCTCTATCAATGGCAACACAGGCTAGTACACCGTGGCTGTGAGAATCAAAAGCAAGGGTATAGTAAAATTAAACTTAAGTTGTGGTCATTGACTAACACCGGACAAAAGTTTTCACACTGGGCATGATGTTTTTGTTCCTATTAACAATGTAGTGTCTGTGTGTTTGGAATTCATCATTAGGAACCTAAAGGGTGTTATGGGGAATGATAGCTCAAATCGTGTAAGAAAATGTTCTCCTCTGTTCCATACCCTATTGTTAGCAAAAATAAAAACTAAAAAATAGCAATTACCCAATTCTTTATATTATACACATCACATTCCTGTGTTTGTTTTTTTTTTAGTAAAGCCTACTTCCTCTCCTGAAATACAAGGGTGTTTGGGGACTGCAGCAAGTGATCTCTTCAAATACAAGGCCATGTGTCCTGTCTTGATGCAATACAGAGGTAACAGGACTTTTCCATCCAGGCCAAGGTCTATTGATTGTGACCTTGGCCAAACCACAGAAACTTGTTTGCCAACTTTAACTAGAACATTAGATCTGCCTCTTGCCCACTCCATGTCCTCCAAGGAACCCAGGAGCTTGGATTGAAGTGTTGTCTAAGATGTCTTCAAACAGCCCAGACTCCCTGGAGCTACATACACAGGCAGTCACCAGAGGGCTCTAAGTTCTATGTTTCTTTCCTCTTGTGGCTTGGGAATCCCCCAGGAGATATGAGGACCCACTGCAATGCACACGCTTAGTGACTCATAGGGAGAAGGTAGGCTGCAGGGGATTTCCCAGCCCTGAGCCAGCTTCTTCAGCAAACCCACTTCCCTGACTCTTCTTAGCAAACCTCTCTCTATTGGTCAGGTTTCCCCAGCAGGAAGGGATATTGGAAAAGCCCTTACCTGGACTCAAAATCTCTAGCAAAAAAAAAATGCCCCAAGAAGAATGGTAGTATACAAAATGCCTGGAGGAAGAGTAGGATGGATAAATACATATGTATGTATGTATGTATGTATGTATGTATGTATGTACATATATAATTATTTAATGCTCCAGAATCTCTTCCTTTCAGCATTATCATCTACAAGTGAGCGGGACATTTAAACTATTTTGCGATTTTTTAAAGTTCTTTCTTTTTACACTGGCCATGCAGACAGAGATACCCACCAGCAGAGTGGTAAATTGGTGACCTAAGTGCTTTGGGGCCACTTCAGGGCTGGGAAGAGGAAGAGACAAAAGGACAGGCACCAAATGGGGTGCAACAACAGACCAAAACAGGGGTCTCGGACGCGGGAGGCTGGGCGGGGAGGGGCGCCCCGCTTTCTCCAGACTTGCTTCCACAGGCGTCTCCCATTCCCCAGTTCCTCAGACTTGGCCTGGTTACAGGATTAGGAGGTCTGTCTGTACAGCTGGTGAAGACAGGTCAGCAGGGGACCCCTAAGTCTCTCCTCTCGCCCTCCCTCCGCAATAATTACCACCCCTTCGCGCCCAAGGCAATGACCATCAAGAGAGAAATGGTGTGGGCGGTGGTGGGAGGAAGGGTCTCTGCCTACTGGTGGCCACAAACACCTCTGGGCTGCGAATTTGCGAACGGAAACAGGCTGTTCCGGTGTCATGCTGGGGCAGGAGTGGGACAGGAGAGCGACAAGAGGGGACCAGAGGCAAAGTGGCCGCGCATCTCAGACAACTTTGCCGGGAAAGCGGGCGACCTCGCTTAGAGACAGGGCGGCCTCTACCTCCGCGGACCACGTCCGGACACCGAGGAGCCTCGGGTCCTGTAGTCCAGATGCCACTGTCACCCGAGAGGAGAGCACCGGGTGGCCTCCAGCGGGAGCAACCACGCGGAGGGCAGCCCCGCGCGGGAGGGCAAGGGACAGCCGCCTGCGTCTCCGCGGCCCTGGGAGGGCGCTGCGCCGGGGGTTACCCCGCCCCAGATGCCCCCTCGCCGTCCCGCGGGACCAGCGACTACTCCAGCGACGCCGAGAAGCCGCGAGCAGAGCCCGGGATGCTAGCGCGGCAGAGCGGAAAGCCAGCGCAGCAGCCGCAGGACCACGTACCTTGAGCTCCTGGATGTCCAGGTCCGTGGATCTATCCATGGAGCGAAACTAAAGGAAGTGGAGAGGAACCGGCCAAGTTGCTCCCCGAACAGATCTAGTCTTTTAGTTTCCAGCTGAAACTCAGCTTTATCCTCCTCCAAGCCCTGGCAGCTTCTCTCAGTCTCATTCTCCGTGGTCTCGCCGCCTCCGCCGGTTAAAAAATAATATAAATAAATAAATACTAATGGTAATTCACTTTGTTTTTACTTCTTCAAAGATTTAGGGACAGGTGATATTTACCGCGGTCCAACACGGCTCAGTCGAATCAGGCAGAAGAGGTTAAAAAAAATTCCACTCTATTTCAAATTATTTCTTCTTAGGCAATAAGCTTAGAAACCAGTGAGTTGCTGCATCCCAAGAAAAAAAGCTGCTTCCCTGGACAGCATCATGCGGCAAAATTCAAGCAAATGTGTTCAAACTGGAGAGAAGAGTATGTGATAAAAGCCTTCCTCCGTCAGGCATTCTCTGCTAGCTAATTTAGCACGCTGTGAGTCCCAGACATTAGCAATCATCAATTTCCCTGGCAAGATAACCGAATCCCCGAAGTCCTGCATAGACTTAAAAAAATGTCTTGTAGCTAAGAGGTATGCTCTCAGTGGGGAAAAGAGGTTAACAAAGTCTGAAGGGACCGTTCTCCTTTGAAGGTTATGCTAAAAGAGTTGAGAGAATAGGAGGTGGCTCCCACAGAGAGAAAAGAGGGAGAGAAGAGAGAGGGAGACAGCAATTTTCCTCCTGCTTTGCTGTTTTACTGGCCTTCACCACCAGGTGACTGACTTCACTTCTCCCTTCCCACCGCCAACACTAAGGGGATTTCTCTCATCTGTCAAAAAGCAACATTTCCTCTTCAGACAAATACTGTCGCTGGGTCTTAAAGACTGCCCTCTGTCCGGAATCTACTAGGTGACAGGCATTTTAATTCACTTCTGTGCTTCCATCTTCTTGCTAGGAAAAGCACTGGGAGACACAGGCTTGCATGTATCGTTTCCACGCATCCAATTAGATCTCGGCTGTAGCCAATTAGATCTTAGCTGTTTAAATGTCAGGTTGCTTTTGCCTTAAATACTAATTTTTAAATGATGAGAAGTACAATTGCTAAAGATTTCTTTCCACGATTTACCTCATGGTAATGTAAGTTTTCTGCCGGTTCTTAAAATTAATTCTAACAGGTCAATGCATCACACTTGTAATCTGTATAGAGGTAGGGGCTACTTGGTTTCATTTACATATTATAGTGTAAACACCTTGATTGATTTTAAGGGATCCAGTCTTCCTTTATTGTGGCATATAAAAATCTCAAACTTAAAAAAAGAGCAGTGTAGATTCTTTTGTTTTGAAAAATATATATATCCTTAGAAAAAAATTAGATGGGCCTCCATCTACTCTTTGGACTCCCCCTCTAACTTCATTTTTATACTTCTCCACTGCTGAGTTCCAGCCACCTGGTCTACCTCTGCATGTGCCATTTCCTCTACTTTAAGCTAATCCCTGCTTTTGCGTCCCTGTCAGGACATCTCTTTCCTCCTCTGTATGCTTATCATTCTCCTGTTTCGGTCCTAATGCCATTTCCTCCAGAAAGATTTTACTGTGGGTAAGTCCCTTGGCTCTTCTCTTTGTTAATTGTGTTACAGCAGAACTCCACTTTATCATTATTACATACCTGCATTGATTATCTGCTTGATTGTGTGACTTCCTCGATAAACGATCTGGTCCTGAGGTATTTTCTGTACCAGTCTGATTCACATCGAGAGTCCAGCAGATGGTAAGCAGACAAATGTGCAATAAACAGATTAAAAAATATGTGTAAGACAACTTTAAGGTTGGAATTCTAATACCTAAAAAAAACGAATTTCTCCTTCCTCCCCTCATCCCCCCGCCCCTCCCCCAGCTAGTTCACATCTAAGCCTGGAGGCTTAACTTTATCACTAGCATGCTGGGTTCCTTACTTTAGCCCATTTCTATTTCACATGTTTATCAAAACCATCTTTCTTCTTCGACTTCTGCCTACAGCCTTCAGAGTTAACATCAAATACCCAATAGTCCATAATTAGTGGGCTGAACATCAAATCTGAAAACGAATATTACATGTCCTGTTTACATAATTATCTTACATAATATATGATGTAAAAAATAAAGTTGCACATTGCCAGCACATGTACTTATATAAAACATAACTCCTTAAAGAGCTGCTTTTCTAGAAAGTATCAGTGATTCAACATGAAAAAAATGATAATAATTCTTAAGTCAGAACTTTCATATGAAGCACTATTATATCCCCCATCAAATAGTGTCTAATTTTAGAAAAGAATAAAACAAGATGATGTATATGAATGTATTATCAGACATTAAGAGGATTTTTGTAATTGTAATGGTAATGTGTACCTCAAGGGTGATGATGATTATTGTATTATATATAATATATACTAGAAATTTTATCATTCTATTTTACTATTATGCTTATCAACAAAGATATTTAATTTGCATTTTTAAAACACATGTATGGTTATAGGTAGGTATGTGCATTATGAGCACATATATAATAACTTCATTTTTAGTGAGTTTGAAATTCAAAACAATGTATGTTTAACACTAGATGTTGGACAACCTCCATTTTCATGAGCTACAGAAGCTATTGGTGACCTCTAAATCAACTATTAAATTAAATGTTGATGTAACCAAAGACTACTCAGTCTTTAATGGCTAACATGAATTTCCACATGAACTCACTGGACTCAAACAATGATAGTTGATAAAAAAATAAAAAGGCTGCAATTTGCTAAGATATATCTATATTACATTTTGAGGCCATCAAGATTTTGTTCCACTTCATCTGAGCAATAACTAGATGAAGCAACTATCTGAAAACTGAATTGACTTGACACCTAAAATAAGGCAAGGCAAGAATGAGGGTGTAAAATAAAAAAGTCACAATTTCTAGATGTCCTAAATCACAACTCCAAGAATAAGACAGGTCCCCATGATGGTGAAGGAAAGATCACCCTGGCACATAACAGAACATCTAAAGGGTACATCATTCAATTTAGCAAAGATGTGCAATCCAAAAACAAACTGCACAGAGTGATTATAATACCCAAGAAAGAGGAAGACAGTGTGAAAACATCTGCAGGTCCTGAGATTTTACACTTCAGGTTCACTCATCCATAGACACATTCATCAATGTCGCCTTCAACCGTAGGTTTCAAAGCAGATGTATATCTGCCATCATGAGCATCTTTAAATTACAAAAGTAGGCTACCTGTAAATCAATATGCTTTTTCCAGTCAGCAATATAATTCTTACTCATCTGTGTTGTAAAATCACTTACAGAGTTTTAAATTTTGTAAGCCCTTATACTCCTTTCTTCAAACCCTCTTGCCAAATTTGCAATTTTATGCTTTTATCTGGATTTTCATGCTGCAAGGCAATATTTTATTTCTGTGTTTTGAATTTATTAAGAAGAGAGGCAATGCATCATGATTTATATTTATTAAAATATACTATTAAATAAATTATTTTCACAGGTTCCTCATTTTATGTGTACTGATTAGCACTTTTATTCAAAGTGCTTATTACAGAAGAGATTAGTTTATAATCATGTTTTAGAAATTATATTATATATATATGGTACTAGTTATTTTAACTTTGCATAAGTCACATATATTAATATGAGTATTAAGAAGAAAATAAATTAAGTAAGCTATTGATATTGTGATTTGGATAAAAATTATCCTTCATCAATCCCCAAAATTAATCAGTTCTGATTATAGCATAGACATATATTTTAATAGAAAACAATGCTAAAACTAAATTAATTTCTATTAGCCTTCAAGACAGATCTCATGTATATATTCTAATTTTTTTCTCTAAAAGGAATAAAGAAAATATAATTAGTATCTCAGCTGCAAATAAAAAGCAAAAATGAGAAAGAAAAAATAAAGCAAATAAAAATGTGGGGACAGAGATGATCCAGCTGGAAGGCAAAATAAAAATATAATGTGCAATTGAAGCTACCAAAATGCTGAGACTGGGAAAATGTTTCTTTCCTTTTATATTGACAAAGGTGTCTTTGCAATGATTATAGTCAACTGTTCAACCAGATGATTTCCAAAGGACCTGAGTCATGAGAGGACTTATGCTTCGCACAGCACAGATTATAGGAGTCTACAAAGATAGCAGAATATTTCTCTTTAAACTTACAAAGTCTGAAGATTAATATTAGCAGCCTTACAAACATATCAGAAAAGCCATCATTTATTTGAGCTACGAATCATGAACACTTCAAAAGGCAAAACCTGTAGAGCATGTGAAATAGAAACATTGCAAGTCTGCACACATGTGCAAGCTAGGACAAACAGCATGGTTAGAATGGAATTAAAATTAGTGGCATATGAATTTAACATAGTAAAAATTTAACATAGTAGCAAAATGAAAACTGATGCTAGCCCACATCAAAGAGTGTGAAGTCATAAAACACAAGGAAATGAAAATAAATGCTCTCAAAACATTTATTCAAAATGACTATTGATTTTAATTGCACATTTCTCTGAAAAAAAATTACATGCCAAATAAAATGCATTACTAAAAACAACAACAAAAAACAACTCTATTTTGAGATGAATAGCTTTACTATTAAAAAGTAATAACTGGACCTACGTTGTTATGACATTAATGGCCTTTTGCTCTGTTACTTATAATGACTATATAAGATTGGTTTGTCTCACTTAACTATCAGTTCAATTGTTCTGCAAACGTCATTTCTATAAGCAAGATTAATATAAATTTTAAAGCCCAGTTTGAAACTAAAAGTGGTATATGCTGGCTAATCTTGTTGTGAACTTGATGGGATTTAAAAGCATCAAAAAAATCCCTCTGAGGGTGTGTCTAGAATAGGTTTGCATAGTACTTACCTTTCTATCATTGCCATTGAAACATCATGATCAAGGAAACTTATAGAAAAAAGTTCATTTGGATTTTACATTACATAGGGCTAGAGTCCGTGATGGCAAATTGGATGTAGAAGGCGGTAGGTGACTAGAGCAGGCGCTGAGAGCTTACTCCTCCAACCTCAAACTGGAGGAAGAAAAAGCTGGCTCAAAACGGTATGAGTCTTTTGAAGCCACAAAGCCCACTCCAAGTTATACACTTCCTTCAGCGAGGCCACAACTCTTTTCTATTTTATTTATTTGTTTGTTTTATATCATGACTAGTTCCCTCTCCCTCTTCTCCTCCACCCTTTCCCTTCAATCCATTCCTCCTCTGTTTCTGTCCAGAAAGGGGTAGGCCGCCTGTGCATATAAACAGAGGGTGGTGTGCCAAGTTGCTACAAAACTAAGCACCTCCCCTTGTATTTAGGCTGGGCAAGGCAATCTAGTATGAGGAATAGGTTCCCAAGAGCCACCCAAAGCATTAGGGACAGTCCCTGCTTCCACTGTTAGGACTAACACAAGAAGATCAAGCTGCACAACTGTCACATATATGTAGAGGGCTTAGATCAGTCCCATGCAAGCTCCCTGGTTGTTGCTTCAGAATTTGTGAGATCCTATGAGCAAAGTCAGTTGTTTCTGTTGGTTTCCTTGTGGTGACCTTGACCCTTCTGGCTCCTAAAATCCTTTCTCCCTCTCCAGCAGGATTCCTGACCTTGGCCTACCACTTGGCTGTGAGTCTCTGCATCTGTTTCCAAAGGCCACATCTGTTAATCCTTACCAAAGAACAAAGATTATGGACCAAGTTTTCAAATTCCTGAGACCTATGGGGGACATCTCATTCAAGCCACCATAGTTGGATTAGGAGTTCCCACTCTGGGTATGAGTATGACCACACCATGACCTGGAGTTCTAGATTTAAGAAAATGTAGAAAGCAGCATTTCACTGCCTTCTGTTTCCTGACCATAGTGAACTGCATCACATTCAGCTGTAAGCCATAATAAACCCTTTCTCCCTTAAGTAGCTTCTTCTCAGGTATTTCACCAAGCCATAGTAAACATAACTGTTGCCTAATATGTCCAGGGATCTCTTTTTTTATTCTAACAAAGGAACCAAAGACTTAGGCTTCCCTCCAGTACATGCAGAGGTGACGAACCAATGTATCATTAGCATCAGTTGAACTAGTATTAACTGTCAGTGTATCAAAGCATTCTTCTGGCATCACTGCTCTGAGAAATTAAGTGATATGGGGACATAATATTCAAGAAGAAGAAGGAGGAGGAGGAGGAGGAGAAAGAGGAAGAAGAAGGAGGAGGAGGAAGAGGAAAAAGAAGGAGGAGGAGGAAAAAGAAGAGGAAGAAGGAAGAAGGAAGAAGAAGAAGGAGGAGGAGGAGGGGGAGGAG
>LOJH01060950.1:0-11057 GCA_001685095.1 Ellobius talpinus
AGTAGTTTTTGAGTACTTGCATTTTCTGTGGCACACGGAAGTAGTGGGCCTGACTTGAGGGAATATTGGTCATATTCTAGCCCAATTTCTTCATGTACCCTTGAGAGGTCAATGATTTGAAGCAATGGGCAAGGACTAAAGAAAAGGAAAACATCTGTAAGACATGGAACTAAATCCAGAGCCACATATATTCCAAGTGACTGTTTAGAACCATGGAAATGTAAATGCTAAGGAGAGCATTGGAGTAACACATTGTGTGTCAGGAGCTGATCCTGATGTGTCCAATAGGGAAGAGGAGAGGAGGAGGAAGTAGAGGGCTGATGCGGCGTGCCAGTCATGAGCCGCAGTAGCCCTTTTCTCCTCAGAGGATGGGGCTGGAGGGAGGAAGAGGGGGAAGGAGAGTAGTGGCTGCTGAGCCTGTGGCAGGTGCTTCTGCTTAAGCAAGACTGCCCTTCCCCTCATCACATGTAGAGAGCTGCAAGCTCCAGCTTGAGCAGGGAAGGTGGACAGGGGTGTGGGTTGAGCGGCATGCATTCTGCAGACCCTTACATTCCCCAAAGCCCTAGCTTATTTCTTTCTAGGACTTGTTCTCTGTTGTTGACTGAAAAGCAAAATATGGAAGGAAAATCATAGAAGATTGTGTATTTATTTGCTTTTGTTTGTTAAAAAGCAAAGCAGTACTTTGCAGAATAATATTGGTTCATATAAGCATATTTCTTTGGAATCTCAGTGAACTCCTGAGTTTACCACAATGACAAATACCTGTTGAATATTAATGTATATGACATTTAGATTAAGTGTACTGTTAGGAGTGGTTAGATTTTTAATCTGCACATTAATGCCAATGCCAAGGAGTATATTTTATGTGCCCCTACAGTCATATTATTACTGCATTTGGGAAATAATTCAATAAAAATGAACCTTAATTCTCTCTCCCAGACATTCATGGGCATTGAAATTTCAGTTTGCTATGCTTTCAGGAGGGCCGAAAACACATGTTGGTAAGTTTTTGGTGTACATGAAACAGCCATTTGAATTCATCTTTGTATTTTCTATACAGCTGAGTCTTGTGTCCTCAGCGAGCTTATCTGTTGGCAGTGCCAATTTTTGAGAATAATGTGTAACTCTTAGTTAAAAGATAAAACATTAGCATTTTTACTAGAAGACATCCATAGAAGTGTTAGAGTTCTGCTTCGACAAAAATACCACTTACCAGGGCAGGGGCACGGGGATTAGGAAAATAGTAAAGAGAATGAAGACACAAGTGAAAATAATAAAACAGAAGACATGGATAGTACCAGGAAAGAGTTCCAGTAGATACCGAAATTCCCGTATTTAATTTTCATTTGCTTAAAATACCCCAGCCCCAAAAGGTAGGAGCAAGACAAAAAAACTGCATTCATGTTACACAAGGAAATGAACGTATCAGTTGAAGGTTGCAGGCCACATCCAAGGTTAAACATTCTGTTCCTAGAACAAGACAAGTCATGCTCACACCCTAGACCAAAACATTCTGCAGGCAAACCACTCGCTGGGTGCAAGCCATTGTTATTTCCTTAAGGGAGTAGGAACTTAGTTGGATCCTTAGTCTTTTGTTTGGGATAAAAAAAAATCTATCTTTCTATTCCTGAAATCCAAGGTCTGGCTATTAGACACACCTGTTGACAATAACCCTGAGAGAGCAGAACTCTCTGGATCTAAATCTAGGTGGGGCCTTTCTTTGGGGTAGAAACAGACAATAACCTTGAAGGAACAGAAGTAATTCCAACTCTCTGTCCTTTGGTCAGGGTGGAATGGCAACAACTTTGAGCAAGCTGAAACTCTCTGACCTTCAGACAAGGTGGACATAGGTGCACATTTTTGGTCCTCCAGATATAAGCAAGATTGCTAACACATTATTCAGAAGAGTGGTGGTGATGTCTTTGAAGGAGACCTGTGTACAGATAACCAGGGCCCCACTGAAGAGATGCTCCTTATCTCAAGTCCCTTCATTTATGAATGTGATGAACCTTCCACCCAGCTGGTACCCTCTTCACCCCACTTTTTGTACTGCAGCCACCTTGGAGCCCATTTTTACAGGATGGTGGTGAACTGCAGGTGTTTGCATTCGCTCCCTGTGAGAGAATTGGGCCTCTCCATCCAATGAAACCCAGGGCAGTCAAGACATAAGACTGGGGATGAAGATCATGGATGCTTTGGATGCAAACGTTAAAGTAACTGAGAGAGAAGTGCCATTTCTCTTTTATGAAAAATCAACACAGCATCTCGCAGCAAGGTGACGGCTGCAGAAAATTTAGACTGTTTAGAGTCTGAACATGGATCAGAAAGAAAGCCTGCCTCCTGCACATCCTGTTCAGGGTGGTAAGGAGGGAACAGGCTCATGTCTTTCATCAGAGTTTGTAATGGGAAATTGAGAACTTATGAGGTGGATGGAGTCACAGGGCTCTGTGAGCTATTTGGCTGCCTCCCCCAGAGTGTGACAATATTTTTAATGTAAGCACGTCTTGCCTCTTGCTGCACAAAAGCCCTGGAAATGAATTTTTGATGGCTGAGAATGAGCTCCATGAGGAAATCAAGGAATTTTTTTTCTTTTTATAAGTATGGCCTTAAAAAATGAAGTGTGTTCTGAAAGAAGGATTTGTTTGGGCTCAGTTCACCACAGGACTGTCTAGGATTTTTACCCCTTGTGGAAAAGCAGCAGGCTTTCATTCCTGCCCCTTCTTTGGGCTTTCTGCAGCCATCCCTCAGAGTCTGCTGTCTGCCTACAGCTTCGAGCCACAGATTTCTTTCTTGCCACCACTGTGGGTCTAAGGAATAAGATGGGATTTGGGAGAAAATAGCCCCTACCAACCCAGAATAGGTCAGGATGGTAACCTAGGTGAGGAAGATCTAGCTGAAGCAAACATGACTAATGAGTAGGTGGAAAATAAAGCTTTTGTTCTTGGATGCAGGGTGATGCAGCCCAGTAGGACTGCTCTTTTGTGCCACGGTGAGGTGAACTTATACCTAACACCCAGGGGCAACAACACATGAGAAAGACGTCAAGCTAGGGAACAGAAGACACCCCGACTTATCAGCACACAGCAGGGAAGCATCTGGGCATTTCATCCCTGTTCAAGCTCTCCTCAGTTCAAGCAGAAGCTCATTCCCTCCTCAGTCTTGGACAAGGATGGGCCCTGCAAGGCATTCTGGGAAGGCTCATGGAGACTCTGGGAGCTGCATGGCCACATGCAGCTGGTGACTGCCCCTGAGAGCAGCCTGTCAGTTCAATCTCACAGTGTGGTCTAATGCATTCCACGCTGGCTGCAGAGCTTCTCCCAGAGAGGTTTTAGTGACTATGAATAATATTTTGAAAGGTCCACCACCTGATCTTCTACTAACAGACCTGGGTACTTTGGTTTACAGTGTCCAAAAAAGCCAATTATCCTGCAGAGCTCTGATCCAAGCGTACCAGATTGAATTATAGAGGGCACATTTCACAAAGCTGTCCCTGCACTTGCGTCCATCCAGCTGAGGTAGGATGCTTACATACATGACATTTCCTTTCACAGTTGCCTTTTGCTTCTGTCCTGTTTCTGACACTTACATGTTTTAAGTGTCTCTGGTCCTTACTGGCCGAGGGGCAGATTTCTTTGCTAGCATCAACTTTCTGAGAGGTTGACATTCTTACTCAACTTGAACAACAGCAGACATAGCATGGTTGACATGGGATTTTACGTGTTGCTGGAATGGAAGCAAGAGCTAATGTCAGAATTGATTCTGTTCCAAACACAGCCATCCTTCAGGTGAGCTGTCACAGCTGGATGGAGGCCTCCTGCGGTGGTTCACAAGGCAGACTCTGGGGGTTCAGCCGAAAGTGCAGAGGAGGCAAGGATTGCACAGCTAAAGTCTCAGGGATGGCCAAGGCAAGAAAACAGCCAGAGGGAAATTGAATAATTTGATTTTTCTGAGCTTTGATTCATGTTCAGGACTGTCTGCAGACCAGACTGCAGCCTGGCAAACTCCCTGATGGACCAGCATCTGAGTGTTCATTCAGCTCACTGAGCTGTGTAACTCTTCCCACATGGAGATTGATGCGCATGCAAGCCCACGGTATGGGACAGGTCTGGAGGTGAGGCCTGGCACGCAGTGGATAACAGGTATCGGATGGCTATAAAGGCGGAGTTGTTCACCCCGGTTGACTTCATTATTACTTAATAAACTGAAAGTTATGCAAAGGCCTAGGCTTTGGAGGAGAACTCAGTATTGTATACAGTAAATCACTGTTTTATTTTCTTTTCCAGAGAACTCAGCATTATATAGAGTAAATCAAGGTCTCATTTTCCTGTTTGCATTCTTCCTTCCATTTTGGCTGAGAGCAGAAAATCTTACATGCTACAGAAAGTTGTGGAAAATAATTCCATAGTTCTCTATATATGTTTATTTTACATATTATTTCATTTGGTTTGCACATGTTGTAGCTATGGTGGGACAAGGAAGAGACAAGGGGATGGTAGTAATTCTGGCAAACCCTTGCATTTCGACCAATCCCAGGGAAGCTGTTTTAGCATGTGTCTGTGCAAGGATGAGTTGTGCTTACTGGTTTAAACAATGTTTTACATTTCCCCCCTTTTTGGGACAGTCTCTTGCTGAATACTGCAGGCTCTCCTGGAACTTGATACTTAGCCTGGAACTTACACCTCTGATCTTCCTGCCCAGTGCTGGTTGCTGATTTTGATTTATATTTCTACATTTGTATTATGATATTTTGTTCAATCTCTATCTTTTTTCTCTCTAGTTTTGGAGCCCCATGAACACTAGATTTTCACATTTTGTCTGCTGAGGATAAATAACAACATGTGGACTTTATTTGATAGTTGTCTCGTGTTTTGCTGAGTTTATCAATAGTTTTGTTGTTTTGTTTTGATTTTCAGTGAAGAGTTCTTACATGTTTTGAGCTAATGAAGAAACACATCCTCATTTTCTTCCTCCTAATGTCGTTTTAGATTTTGCATTTAATCTGTAATCTACTTCGAGTTTCCAAGAGTCTATTGGAATAAACGAACCCCACTGAGCCATTTTTTATATCAGTGACTCTAACATCACCGGGAAAGACAACTGTGTTCTCTCCTCTGACCCTAGACTTTGTGTCTCCCATACATGTATCACGCTTCCACATACAAGGTGACAGCTTCTGGAGTTATTTTTTATTTTTTGTTCCATTTGTCTTCCTGTGTATTTGTACACAAATAAACCACTCCAGTTGCATAGGCCTTTTTACTTATAAAGACAAAATAATTTATAATACTATTTTATATGAGGTAAATTATCTTCAACTTGCCTGACCCATTGTGCTCCTTCTTGGGTTTTTTTTTAATAGTCATTCTTGCTTGTTTGCTTTCATTGTGGCCTCTTTGTCTAGCTCTGGGTATAAAAGTCTTTTGATCCTTCATGGAAAGGAAGGCAAGCATGTCAGGCCAAGGAGAATTGTAGCTCAGGGTTTTCCTGCCAATGTGTGCTTCATGTCGTTCCACTCTTTTTAGTAAGGTGTGTAATTTTTAGGAGAGTTTCATGATTTTATTAATATCTATCATATACCTTAATCTTGTTAAGGTTATGCTCATTGTTTTCCTTTATAAATACAAAGAGAATCTTCTTTTTCATAATAACTTAAAACAGTCTTGTTTTAAATAAGAGAACAACTCTTAGAAGCATAAATGTGAGGCTACTACGAGGAGCTTTACGTTGCTTGAATGTGAGGTTTTTGCACACTTCTCTGGTCACTGGTCCCCTTTGTCTGTTTATAGATGGGAAGCTGTGAATGAGTTTCTCTGACTAACTTGTGGGTGGCGTGTTTGAGCTCCCTAATCCTGTTAAAGGCTGCCCCTGCTTTCTCTCGTCTCATTATATTGTCCCAAATTGTAGACACCAGTGTTCCTAAGTAGCTTCCCCTCAAAACACTTTACAAAGAATAAAGCTGGTTGAGTGGCCCTTGTCACCTTCTCTCTCTGTCTCTTACCTTTGGCCAGGAGCTATTAGTCAGCAAGAGGTCCTGGTGTTGATCTTGAGAGAGACAAAGGAAACCTCAGAAGCTAACAGTTTGCAGTTGGGAATTCAGGTCTCAGAATTGCTGCAGTCCATCTGAAAAATGTATTTAACTGTCAGCATCAAATGCATCATTTTCAGAAGCTTCTGAGAGAATTGTTCACTTAATTATCAAATTTCCATATATTTTACAGAGATATTTTACATAAAAGTTATTATCTTGGCTTTCACCTAGTAAGTGAGTTAATTTGGAAAAGAAGGGTTTATTTTCAAACCCACCAAATCCAGGAAGTTTTCTTCCTAACACTCCCCTAATATTACGTAGGACATTTTAGGTGCCTGACCCAGAGTGATGTGTTATATCTCAATGGTTTTGTGAAACACATCAGAGGACCAGGATGTCAGGGAACATGCATGAAGCAGTAAAGTAACTGGGTATGGAAACTAGCCTGTCTCCATGGCAACGAGCCAACCTATGGCTCTGCTTGGACGTGAACCTGTACCCACAGTGTCTTTGAGCTGGCTTTTCTAGACGGTGTGATCTTGTGACTTCCTAGACTGCCACCAGTCATGTCTGTGTGCTCTCTGACATATACACTATTGAGTGTCAATCAAACTTGGAAAGCTGTGCAGCTCTGTGGCTTTGTCACATCTGCTGGTCACAGAGAATGACTCAGTCTATCACCCTGAAAGCGTTTGTGTGAGGAAAACATTCAGATTGCAGAGCTGCCTGGGCCTTTGCTGCTCTGCTCTGTCACTGGACTGCAATAACAGGTGTAGGCAGAGTTTTGGTGGGACCGTGGGCTCCTCAGTAATGGCATGGAGGCTTGACCAATAGCTTAGGCTTGTTTTTTTTTGCTTGTTTGTTTTATTTTTAGTTTTTTGAAACAGGGTTTCTCTGTGTTGCTTTGGAACCTGTCCTGGAACTCACTTTGTAGACCAGGCTGACCTTGCAGGTGGATCTCTGTGAGTTTGTGGGCTAGGCTAGTTCTTAACTAGCTCTTACAACTTAAAGTAACCCATTCCCATTCAATTTAGTTTCTTTTGTGTGATGCAGTTACCCTTACTTTTTAAAGACCATGTCACTTGCTCTGCATTCCTGGAATTTCCTGGCTACTCCACTATTCTTCCCAGCATTCTCTCTGTCTAGAAATCCTGCCTAGTATTGGCTGTTCAGCTTTTTATTAAACCAATCACAGTGACATATCTTCACATGGTGTAAAGGAGTATTCAAGAACAAACAGGTCTCCACAAAGGCCTGGCTTTGCCCTTGGCTTCCATGTGAATTATTTAAAGCTTCAGAAAACAGAAATAAACAGCGAAGATCAAAAACAGTCTCAGGACTGAGCTGCTGCGATTTTCAGAGAATAAGCCTCACATGTCTCTTTTTATATCAGAACAAGGGTTTTTAAAAGATACTCTTCACACTTTAATAAAATGTTTTGTGATTTTTTAAAAAATGTGTTATACAAAAAGACAATAAGAAAGTTAAAAGGAACTCGTTTTTCATCAGCAGGTATTCAGCAATGTGTCAAATCTTAATTGGCCTAATTTGCCTTCTTTCAATTTGACTTTTGGATTTCCTCATTCCAGTTTTTCAAAAGGTGACAGACATTATGTGATTGTCACCGATTCCTCCCACTTGGCTCTCAGTGCTGCCTTGTTCTGAGGAAGACATTGTCATCTCCCCTCCGCGGGTTCAGTTTAAGGCAGCGAGAGGCAGCTGGTAGGCAGGGCTTTTCAGGTGCCATGGCACAGGCTGGCATTTGGTTCTGGAGAATCTCAACACGTGTTTGAGAAAGTTCCAACTCTTTGTCCTTCTTCTTCTGTTCTTCATTCAGGACCCGGCTCTGGTTAGAACGAAGGGCACAGCAAGGATTTGTCTTGGAAAAGCAGGGGGAAACCTCAGGGTTGATACATACTTGTGCAAACGTGTTCTAGTGCATTGAGCTAAGTGAAGACTTCCAAAGCATACCTCAGCGATGGAACATGTACCCATATACAAGGTCATGGGCTTATTCATCTGTACTGCAGACAGACAGATCAAAACCTTACAACCAGCATCCATCCAGTTCTGCCCTCTGGACAAGCTAGTAGTGTTAACTCTCTGTTGAGCTCTGATGCACACTTGTGTTCCACTCTTGTTACTTTCCTGGTAAAGCTCAGGGTGCCCTGCTTTCCACAGAATATTCTAGCATCCAAGTGCAGATGTGAAGTTGGCTCATTTGTGCAGTCAGGAACGCAGCACACAATGTGATGGATCTCTCTCTCTCTTTTTTTGTAAAATACAGGGAACCCTTATTTTCATAATTTAAAAAATACATGGCACATATTAAGACCCTGGAAGGCTCCAAGCTTAAACACCATTGACTTCTATCAAATCTACTGCTCCATGCAGACATCCTGTTAGCTCTTTGCCCATGTGCACCTCGTCTGTGTGGCTGTCCTTTTGACTCTGCCTGTCATGGTCTTGTCTTCTCACCATCCACTTCCCTTCTCACAGTTCCTTCAGTCATTCACATTTATTTTGATGTGGCTTTCCCCATGTATAAGGGTCTCTTATACATCATCTATATTGGCTGTTTATAGTGTCCTGGCATAACTATTAGTAGTGCCCCCATTTGCTATGAATTTTCTTTGTTTACATGATGTGGTGGTCTGTTCCCTATGTATTGTTGTAAAGAGACTCCATTTTATAGATTGATAATGCTTATAAGAATTGTTTTCATTCCTAGATTCACTTATCTTCCTCCTAAACTCATATTGGTCATCCGCTGTACTTCAAATATCGTTACTGTGAATTAGAGCCGATTAAGGCTTAGAGACTGGCCATTCTATTGTCAGCAATGTAGAAGAAATCTTTTCATGAAGCTGTCAACAGATATTGCTACAGCACAGCTTCTATAACCGAAGCTCAGAAAACATCACAGAAGAGAGGGTAGAGAGATTGTGAGAACCAGATGGCCAGGAGTCGCTGTGACACCATGTCTCCTAGAAATGGCTGCCTAAAGTCCTGAACAGTATCAGTATAATAGACAATTACCAATGCTAATAAAGAAATGGAAAATGTCATGGGGTCCCACACCTAGACAAAGAGTGACAGGCAGATTCTGACTGCTGGGAGAGGAACAATTAGCCTCTCAGGGTTAGTTAGGTCCCTGATTGTTATTTAACTCAAGATGGTCAGTCCTGAAATCATACACATAGAAGCCACACTAAATGGGCTCAGCAGGTTGCATTAATATATTTATGCATATATATGAAACAATAATCAAAGAAAAAGAGGCCTGTGAGAGAGTGAGAAGGTATGGGGGTGGGAGGGAGTGGACATAGGAGCAGTGGAAGGGAGGCTTGGGAATAAATAGGGAAGTGATGTAATTATATTTTGATTAAACATTTTAATAAATTTAATAAATTAAAAAATTAAACATAAAATATTAAAAGAAAAATCACCACATTCTGTCTGTGCACACAAAACCTTTCTCTGAGACCCCAAGATGACCTTCCTTTTATCTCATCCTACGTATTATCACATAAAAATTTTCACTTAGATACTCCCCCTGATCATAGAGTGAGATGCAGTTTGCAAAGAAAAATCTTGCTGTCCTGTTTTGTTTTGTTTGGAGGTGAATGTTCATTATCTTTATATTCTGGTTATCTTATAAAAGCAAAGTGTATAAATGTTATCCTATTCTAAGCTGCTAGGTCACAGGGGATGAGTCAAAAACTCATGCCCAATAAGCTCGTGATATGTCGGATCAATGGTACTGATCAACTGAGGGATCCTTGAGAGCTACAAACTCCCAAGACTGGAGAAATGTGGGTGGGGTCCGAGGTGGATTTCAGCCCACTTTCTGCCACTCACCTACTGCAGGGTCGTGAACTTAGTGAATGTCTCTGATTATTCATTTCTCCCTCTGTAAGACTTGATTAGTGTTGGTATTTATTGCAAAAGGTTATTATAAAAATTAAATGAGATAATCTTTGTAAGAAGGAAGCCTACTGCTAAGGAGCAGACGCCACCAGCATATTCCCCTGTAAGCCCTTTTATACAATCAACATTTGGGGTGCCACTTTAGAAGAGCAGGATTACAGCTGTGGGGGGAGGAATGGCATGCTTTAGCAGGAAAAGATGACACCAGAAACAATAATCTAGATTCTTCCACTGATTGGTTCTGGGACCAGGAACAGAACTTAGTTTACCACTTATCAGAGGGGAAAGACCGCTTGTTTCAAGACAACAAGGATGTCAGAGGAACCAAGTGAAACAATGTATGATAAATTAGTTATAAAATATATATATATATATTTTATATAAAATAACTATATATGTTAAAATATATAAAGTACTGTAAAAAAGGTGGCTATTGCTAAGACTGCCTGTTTCTTCTTCAGAATATAGGTCTTCCAGCAGAGAAATCATATTTGCCATTGTTGTCATACATCCTCATCCTTGATAAGCAGATTTGGAATGAATATTGAAATAAATGAAATATACATGAGGTATTTAATACAGTTTTAAAACATGCCACTTGCTTATTTCCTCTCATTAATTCCGGACTTCAGAGAATTATTCTTCTAGGAGATAACCCCATTTTTTACTAGATGTCTCAGCATTGAAACATATTTAATTTCCATGAATCTAATTTTAGGGATTTAGTAAAGTAAACAGACAAAGGTGTCTAGAATTCTCTCAAGGATTTGAGTTGAGTCACCAAAACAGGGGAACCAGCGTTCCAGAAGGGCCGGCAGGACAAAAGATGAATGGGGCCTCTCTGTGGACTTTTCTCAGGCTGAAGCTGTCCAAATCTGTGGGCAGTGTGAGGCTGGAGTGGGAGCTGGCTGGACTTTAACTAGCTCAGCTAATGGTTGTTTGTAGGAGCCTGGGAAGCCATAGTCATCGTCTTCAGCAACCTCACTCCTGCTGCCACTGTCTCCCTGTAGTGAAAGGGGAGCAGGGCTGCTTTTCGTCCGGCCTAGCTCCCGCACGGCTAGCTTTACACCCGAAATAACAACACATAAATTGTATTCAT
>LOJH01060953.1:0-11057 GCA_001685095.1 Ellobius talpinus
TCGGGGTATAAGCTAGCCGTGCAGGAGCTGGGCTGGATGAAAAGCAGGCCTGCTTGCCTCTTTACTACAAGCTGAGGAGCTTAAGCAATGTCTATAAGGTAGGCAAAAGGTCCAACTTTGATTTATTGATGTCAAAACTCTACTTAAATCAATGGTTTTGGCCGGGCAGTGATGGCACATGCCTTTAATCCCAGCACTTGGGGGAAGCAGAAGCAGGCAGATCTCTGAGGTCATGGCCAGTCTGGTCTAGAGGCAATTCCAGGACAGGCTCCAAAGCTACATAGAGAAACCCTGTCTCAAAAAAAAAAATAAAAACAAAACAATCAATGGAGTTTCTGGTCTAGTCTCTAACAACTACAAAGACTGACAACAAAAATGTCTGTCTAATCAAAGTTTAAGTGTTTGGTTCTTTCTCAAACCTTATCTAAATATTACACAGTAGTTAAAAGAAACAGACTGGTGTAACTGCCCTTCCGGGTGTTGAGTAACCATATTTGAAGGTTATACTGGTGTGGTCAGACAGACTGAAAGAGAAGGGTGTTTTCCTCCTTGCCCTCTAGGATCAGCCAGATCCCAGGGGATGGTGGGGCATCTGTCAAAGTCACTTGTTCTCTTGTGCAGGGAGGCCATGGAGACACCCCATTCAGTGAGCTCTAAGGTCTAGTCTATTCTATTCAGTGAGCTCTAAGGTTCAATTCTCAGCACCCACATGGCAGCTCACTACTGTCTGTAACTCCAGTTCCAGAGAATCAACTCCCTTACAAAGACATGTAGGTCAAACGCCAATGCATATAATTTATTTATTTTGGTTTTTCAAGATAGGAACCTGTTCTGGAAATAGCTCTGTAGACCAGGCTGGCCTCAAACTCAGAGATCTGCCCACCTCTGCTTCCTGAGTGCTGGGATTAAAGGCGTGCACCATTACTGCCTGGCTCTGCTGGAGCTTTTTAAACCACAGCCATGTGAATCAGCCTCAGCACCCCACATCATATGTGTCTCCTTTCTTGGACTGATACAGCTAGACTCCACCCCTTCTCAGAAGCAGCTAGAGTGGTCATCACCAAAAGACAGGCCACTATTACTTTATAGTCAAATTTCTTTTCTCCCCCTCTCTAGAAGCCATTCAGGAAGGCCCTCAAAGCAAGCCTGTGATGGTGGCTTCTTGTTCTTGGAAGACATTGTGAGACAAAATAGCCAGGAAAGCGCTGGGGTAGGTGTCTAAACTGGACCAATAGGGGAAGGCGAGGACTCCGGTGTCCCGTGAAATACCTAAGCCAAAGTCACCCAACCCAAAGGCATAAAGCTGTTGCCTGGACTCTCACTTTCTCCATAGCCTGGTCTTCTATCTCCCCTGGATGTTCAGGGTCCTGTGTCCCGAGCCACCATGAT
Source organism: Ellobius talpinus (assembly GCA_001685095.1). Lineage (NCBI taxonomy): Eukaryota > Metazoa > Chordata > Mammalia > Rodentia > Cricetidae > Ellobius > Ellobius talpinus. The sequence goes on from LOJH01060953.1 coordinate 1,390, forward strand.
CTGCAGCTAAGTGACTCTCCTTATGTGTGGACTTGACTTAGGTCATGAGGCTTGTCTAGGAAGTGCCTTTAACCAAACTGTACTTCTCAGGTGCAGACTAGGGTGGACGGGGCTAATGGTGTGGGTTGGGGGCAGAAGCTAGGCTGTTTTCAGCCGTAACAGAACTCACAACTCACGCTAGTTTGAACAAATGGGGTTTTATTTCTTTCTCTCGCATACACACACACAAACCCCAGCAGTTGACAGTCTAAGGCTTGAGGCCCCCCTGTCTGACAGGTGTGTGCCCATCCCAGCCCTCAGTCACAGGAGTTTCTGTATCCTCAGGTAGGAAGACAGGACCTGCGAGCCAATGTCCTCGGCTGCCCTGAGCCACAAGGTTCGCATGACCTCCCTTGCTGGAAGGAAGCTGGGAAGAGAAGCACCTCAACTGATGAACAGAGAAAGGAACAGTGGGTGTCTGGGCACCAGCCATGGGTGCTGGAGGATGAGTGAGTCAGAAAGGCTCTGCCACAACTGGGTGGAGACAAGCGGGGACAATGACATCAGGACTGCGCAAATTTTTAAAGGCAGAAGTTAAAAACCTTTAGGAAAATCATCTTTGGAAAATATTAATAAATGCCATGTAACTGCAAACTGTGATCAAATGATGTCATTAACAAAGGAGGAAGCCTTGCGAGTGGGAAGGAGCCTCTGCAAAGCATCTAGCCAGGACACTGAAGACAAGGATCCCTGAACATCAGCAAGAGGGGTCAGAAGTAAAGCATTGGAGGAAGCACACGACGACCCTCGGCCTGATGTGGAAAAGCACACAGCAAAACTCACAGTCGAGCTGAACTCGGCTGCCAGGTGCTAAGGAGTGGGCAGAAGGAAAAAAACGCAATCTGCTTTGGAAAGCAATGTGGCCCCGGCTAGCAAAACTGGAAATGTATACAAGCTACAGGCCCACACTTCTCATGATGTGTGCAAACACAGTCCAAGAACATTTGAAGCAGCACTGCATCTAAGAGCAAGGCCTGGAAGCCACCCAACCTTTCTGGGCAGGGCAACAGCATGTGGCCACACCCACCAGCGGGACAGCCAGGAAGCATCCTGGGTTCCAAGTCCAGAGGCACATCAGCAGTACTGAGCTTGAAGAGCTAAGGAATGCATTTAAATACTACTTAACGCAAGTTTTAAAATACAACACAATCTAAAGAAAAATTTAACAACCATCATCTCTGGGGGGAGGGGACAGTGGGGCCACATATGTTAGCAGGTTATTTCCCACATTACACAATAGTTCCAAGGGTATATATACATTTATGCTTAAATGTCAAATGAAGTAACTCAATTTTTAGGAACATATGCCAAAACACTGTGGAATCTTATTCCTGTGTGAAAATACAGCTGTGTATGAACTTAGAAACAATTTTCATAAATATGCAGGTGGAGAGCCCACCCGGAAAGACCAATACAATGCAGGGATGGATGGAGAGCCCACCCGGAAGGACCAATTCAATGCAGGGATGGATGGAGAGCCCACCTGGAAGGACCAATTCAATGCAGGGATGGAGAGCCCACTGTAAGGACCAATACAATGCAGGGATGGATGGAGAGCCCACCTGGAAGGACCAATACAATGCAGGGATGGATGGAGAGCCTACCTGGAAGGACCAATACAATGCAGGGATGGATGGAGAGCCCACCTGGAAGGACCAATACAATGCAGGGATGGATGGAGAGCCCACTGTAAGGACCAATTCAATGCAGGGATGGATGGAGAGCCCACTGTAAGGACCAGTATGATGTAGGAATGCATGGAGACCACCTGGAAGGGCTGGTACGATGCAGGGGTAGATGGAGACCCACCCGGCAGATAAAACAGACCTACAAGATCACTTTAAGGCTGGTACCAAGTCTGGGATCCATTGCAGACCCTGTGCTAGTCCTGCCCCACAAGATTTCCTAGGCCAAGTATGCAGAGATCAGAGGACACTTTGGTGTGATCTTCAGGAATGCCATGTGCCTCCTTTGGCATGGAAGTCACAAATTGTCCCAGTGAATCCCAGAGACCATCAGCCTTCAGTTTTGTGATGACAGGACTATATTTGCCACACCAAGCAATTTTCTGTGGGTGTTGGGGTTCAAACTCATGCTTGCAAAGCAAGTCTTTTATTGACTGAGTCATTTCCCCAACTCTGCAGCGGGCTCTTTAGTTGTGTAGGTGGCTCTAATATGCAGAGGTAAATCTTTTTGATTCTAGTGTGCCTAAGTAACTCAGGATCTCAGGGAGTGCCAGGTTAGTGCCATGAACTTGGGTCAGGGTCCAGGCCTCCGATGTCCTGACATTGAACACACACACACACTGCTTTTCCAGGCCCCACATGCTTGGAAGGATGGTGGCTCCTGAAAGGCTCGTACACCTGGAAAGGAGACACACAGCTGGACACTGGCAGTTACAGTGAGGTACCCCAGGACACCTAACCATGGCAGTTTCAGACAAGGACAGATGGCTCCCAGTAGCTCAGTGAACACCTCTAAGTGGCAGGGATGATGCTCGGCTTCGGTAGTCACAGCAGTGGAACAGCAGCTTCTGCTTGGGGGAGACAGACCTAATGTTACCTGACTGTGGGAAGGTGATGAGGACCAGAGCCTGACTTGTAAATCCCCAGAGAGGGACAGGGTAGTGACCAGAGCGTGACTGGAGACAACACAACTCTCCGTGGTGGGAGATTTGGACGGCCACAGGTCACAACCTGGGTGGAGAAGACTGGAGTGGGTGCTGCTAATGCCTGCTTTCCCTCAGACCCCCAGCTTTGTTCCCTACAGGTAGGTGAAGGGAGCACCACTGCCGTCTTGTCTTCCATTCCAGGCTCACTGGATACTTCCAGATCCGAGTCTCCTCAAGATTTCTATGGCTTGTCCCTCTCCACCCCAGTGCAGCCTATAGCCCTGGGCTGAGGTCACACCATGCGTACATGTGCATTTTGCTTGACCTGAGTCACGTTTCCCCAACTGGGCAATGTGACAACCACCATCCCTTCTCTCTAGGGCTGCTGCAGGCCAGAGAATGGACTGGAAAATGACCGGAAATGACAAAGCCCTTAGGACAGGCATGAGGCTGAGATTGGCTACTTTATTTAGGAAATGGTCACACCCTGGGCCCTATCGAACTGTCCCCCAGCTTTGGCTGAGGTTTGCCTTTGTTAAAAGCTATAGGGACGCAAGAAGACCCAGAATCCCAAAGCCCGTTCGCTACCACAGGCCTCAGAACAAACCACACTTGGGACCCTAAGGAGCCAACCATGAATACATAGAACCTCTTGTGTTTCAGTCACCCGCAGGGTCTCGCTGGGCCCCAGTACAGACTCCCCACTCCCAAGAGCATGCCTTGGGATGGGACAAGACCCTCCAGCTGTAGGGATGCTGAGCCCTGAGCCCTGCCAGCTGTCTTCAGCTGGGCCAGAAGCAAAATGTATGAAAATACTTTAATTTCTTTGAAACAGTTAAGAAATAAGGTTGGTTGCTTGGTTTTCACAATCCCAGTAGAAAAAAAGTTCATAAGAGCCCTGGCCCAAGGTCAGGCCCTTTCAGTCAGAATGGCCACTCAGTAGAAACGTTTGTTCCGTTCCTGGCGCTTCTGAAAGACTACGGCGCCCACCACAGCACAGACAATGATGCCCAGGAGAGCACACAGCAACAGCAGGAACACTCTCCACCCCGTCAGGGGACCACTTCGGAAATTTCCAGTGGGGTCGTCCACGTTGTCTGTGGGGAAAGAGAGGGAGGTTAATGCACAACATGGAACTGGACTAAGGAGCTTCCAGCAGAGCCGCACACCCCTCACACCTAGCAGACCAACCCAAGACCTGTATCCTGTATTTACACTGGCAAGGGGGCAGAGTTCTGATGAAACCTACTCAGCAGAACTCTGAGGTAGAGCTTGGAAGGCCACAGGACTCCCCCATAAGCTGTTTAGCCTTGTGGCTACCATGGGTTCCCACAGTCTACCACTGCTCAGTCACTCCACTGAAGGACAGCAGAGCTAGGCACGGAGTGGAAGCTTTGGAGAAGTCATCCATCAGGTGAATGTCCCTATCTTGCTTGCCTCCTGGGTTGCAAAGCAGATGGCATCTCTGGGAGCAACAACCAGGACAGATCAAACGGTGCTATGTGGCAGGATTGACTTAGCTCTAAAACACTAAGACCAATCAGAATTAAGATGGGCCAAGGATGGCTCTGGAGTTGAGTACTTATGGCGTTCTGCTCTTCCAAAGGATCAGTTTGATTCCCAGAACCCATGCTGAGTGGGTCACAGCTGCCTATAACTCCAGCTCCAGGGGACCTGACACCTCCAGCCTTGCGGCACCCACACTCACATGCAGGTACATGAGATGTCAAACCCCAGGCCCAGTGGTTACCCTGTAATTCCTACACCCAGGGCAGAGCAGGAGACCCACAGACTAACGTCACCATCACCCTCAACCACACAGCTCCATTCAAGGCCAGCCTGGGCTTCACAAGGTAGAATTATTTTTAAAGTGAGATTCATATCACATAAAACAGAGGGGCATGGGCAGAAACAAGCCTCTTTAGGTCTAACTAAGTAGACCCAAGGCTGGCAGTCTATGGCTTTTAGGGGATAGGAGAAAAGAAGGTGCTTTACTCGGAACACTCACTGTGAGGCAGAATTATGCTAACGGAGGACCCAAGGCTAGGTTTATAGACAAGCTGACCATCACGCCTCTTTCTGGCTGAGCAAACCTAAGTGCCAGCTCCTAAGTGGCTCAGAAGACACGAGGGACAAGGTGTACGAGGAGTGCTGGGCACACGGACAGCCAACTGGATTTAGTTAACACAGGAAGAAGTGGATGCTAGGTGCTCACACGCGTGCTGACGAGGTGTTGCAGTCTATCTACAGTGACACAGTGAATCAGTACTCATTATTTTACTCAGCCTCACCGAAGCTGATCTGACCCAAACTCCTGCCTCTAGCCACAGAGGTAAGAGCCCAGAACACAGCCACAGCAGGACAGAATAGGACCACAGAGTTCTGGAAGCCGGGAGGGCAGGGCTGTATACGCACATACCTTTAGGGGACTTGAGGAAGCTGACCCCGGGTTCGATCTTGGTCCAGTCGATACTTTCTTCCTCAGGCGTGCGCTCTACCATGAGCTGGAACAGCTTGATGGAGATGATGTCATGGTTGTCTACAGGGCAGAGAGTGAGCCTACCTCAAGATGTGGCCCACTGCCCCACCCAAAGAAAAGCTGCCTCAGCCAGAGAAGGGCCAAGTCCCCAGGGAAAGCACTTCAGGGACTGAAATGACTCGAGAGGGGGGCTGGGGGCAGTTCAATCTCAGGCATGTATGAAGGCCTGAGGTCAAGCCCCAGCATCCCGAGCATGTATAAAGGCCTGGGGTCAAGCCCCAGCTTAGGGAAAGTGAGAGAATGGAAAGAGAAACACGAGCTCAGATGTTCAGTGACCTGGGTCTAAACTTAAAGACTCATTGCTTCCATTCTGTGAAGAAACGATGTCCATATTGAGCCTTCACAACAGCCAGCACTGAGAATGCCCACGGAGTGTAAGAGAATACTGAGCAGAGGATATGAACTAAAAACAGAAACCAGATAAGGGCCAGCATGATCATTCTAAGGCTGCCTGAGAAGTCTGATACTTCTAAGAATAGGAAGTAGCCAGGCGGTCCTGTCAGAGACCCACGTGCAGGCCACAGATAAACAAACGGGCAGTCAGAAACTCAGCCTGAGACCTGAGAAGGGCGTGGTCCAAACACTACTACAACACAAAAGATGTCCCGACTATTTCAGAGGGGAGGCTCCTAGCCAGCCAGCTCCACGTATGAATTCAGTGAATTGGTTCATCTAAAGCAAGGCTGTTTAAAGGCTGGGGTGAGGGTGACCTGGAGTGCAAAGAAGGAAGAAGCTACACAAAAAACAGCTGGCAGCCAGGTCAGGCTGAACCAAGTGACATCTGGGCACAGGGCCCCCTTGAAGCCAAGGGCTGAGTCTTAAGAACCAGCTTTGGAGTCAGATGCTAGTTGTCACCTGGGTTCTGCCAGTTAACATGTAAGCAAGACACCGAGGAGGTGATCAGGTCCCATGCAGAAAGGACAGGACAGCTGGAGATCGCCCTCAGCACAGGGAGAAGCCATGTCAGCGAGGAGCTAAGGGGAGGTTACTGCCCTATCAAATGGGATGGTAGCCATTACAGTTTGAGCACAGGAAACAGGGACTGACTGTCAGGGGGCCTTCCATGAAAGGAGGATACCACGTGTCACAGATGGTGGCTTGAATGCAGCAAAGAGAAGGGGAGTAGGATTTGCCAAGGTATAAGTGGTGGAATGAGATAAGGTCCAGGATGACACCAGGTTATTTTATCCCAGGCAACTAGACAGATAGGGTGCCATCATTACACCTGATGAGCAGCTGAGCAGAGACAGCCCTGTGTTCTACAGAGCTGGAGCTAGACATCATAACACTATGATGCTCAGATCCAAAGCCTCCATCACCTAGAGATAAATGAAGAGGCCAGCTGTGCTCTGGGCCTGAGCCTTGCATACCAGCATTTACAACTTATGGTAAAATGAGGAAGACTTACGGAAAGCAAAGGAAGGCGATTAACTGCTGAGGACGGATCCCCTCACACACTCACCAGACAGGTCACCAGTGCCAGCAGAGGCTCCAAAGTAGTAACCAGTGGGCAGGCGCACTCCCGTGATATCAATGCAATTCTTCCACTCATTCTTGTCCTCCAAGTCTGTCATCACCTGTGACAGCCATGGGTCAAGCACACACTGCCAGCTAGCTCCTGGAGCCTCTCTGTGGAACCAGCACAGGCCCAGCAGCCTCCCCATCATGTCTACCCACCGTGAGGCGACCCCGGGAATAGCGGACAGCCAGGAAGGTGTCATGGTCCCGGTTGCGGAAGTCAGCTGTGCAGCCTGCCAACTCAGTCCAGCGTCCATCTTTGCTATGATCGTATGACAGAGAGCCATTGTTCACCATCACCGAGATGTACGGGAACACACGCTGGAACCAAGACACTGATCACTCTGTGCCCAGCCGACCTGTAGGCACACAGCATCCCACCCACTCTGTTCCACAGGCGAGCAGAGTCCTACCTCAGTGGTTTCATCATTGGGATATGTGTCCAGGAAGATGGCTAACCCATGGAAGTTGTCTCTGCTCCCAAATACAGGGCCTGGAATGAGAAGATCCTTTCAGAACAGGGTCAGTATGAAGATGCTGGACAGTGCAAAGGCAGCGTGTGCAGAAGCAAGAGAGCCCAACCACTGGTACCTCACCCAGGAGGGAAGGAACCTTCAAGGACAAAGTGGGTGGGGCCCAGGCCCCTCTCAGTACAGCAAACTGAAGACTGAAGCCCAGCAGCACTTGGGAGGCTAAAGCTGGAGGACTGCCATGGGTTCAAGGACAGCTTTGGCTACAGAATACCAGGTCAGCCAGGGCCATCTGAACAACAAAAGTTGAGGCCTTAAGTCTCAGGGGCAGCCCTCAAGGTTAGGATCAGGTTAGGATACCTGATCTAAGACACATGGGTAGAGCTACAGGAAGAAACTTAAGATGCAAGCAGCAAATTTTCTGTTAGGACCCCAGAGGAGGCATTTTGTGCTTTGCTGCCTGCAGTCTTTGCAACTTTTGTGTCTCAGAATGGGCCCCATGAGACTGGCTCAGCAGGTGAAGGCCCTGCTGAGCAAGCTTGAGTTCCAGCCCAAGAAAAAACACAAAGGTGGAAGAACAGAACACGCCTCACAAAGCTGTCCTCTGATCTCCACAGGTGTTGTGACATGCATGCATGCACATGTGCACACACACACGCACATAGAAAATTTTAAAATATATGGCAGAGTGGCTAGGTGTGGTGGTGTATGCCTATAGCCCCACTTGAAGAGACAGGCAGAGGAATATTTTTATGGCTAGGTGGTAGCCTGGGCTAATGAGTTTAAAAGCAGCCTGGGATACATATTGAAAGTCTCTAAAAACCTAAAAACAGTGAGTAGGCAGGATGGCCAAAAGCATGTCAGAAGGGCTAGGGTGGCCCTGCACTACAAGACCACCTGGCCCTCCTCAAGGTCCCCGAGAGCAAGCACAGCAGCCCCTCAACAGAACATGCAGAGTGGCCATAGGCCAGCTCCTTGCCATGTCCATCCCCACTGCCCTGGTGGGCTAGCAGCTATGCTCACACCTGCCCCACTCTTTGGGGCCCAGCAGGGTTCACCCGAGTGTGCACTTCCCCACCTGGTACAAGGCGGTCCCGGGTGTACCACAAGGCGATGCCATCTCCATGGAGATTCTTCTTCCCTGTGCCATGGACTTTGAAGTGGACATGCATTTCCCAGTCCTTGAGGAAACATGGCTGGAAAAGGAATAGAAAGGCCCCTCAGAGTCACCAAGGCTTTTGAGCAAGAAGCCTGAAGTTCTGAAGCAGAACCTGGCATACTTACTTCCCACCCCCACCAAAGCTAGGCATTCACTTCTGGGTACAGGGATTAGACAAAAGTACCTCAGTGCTACTGGGCCTGAAATGAGTCAGGGAAGCCAATGGTACGTATCTCAGGGCTACCTGAGGCTCAGCCCTGCCAATAGGGACTTTAAGCACTCTCCTCAGGGTAGAACCCCAACCCTCACCCATAAGTGCTGTCCTAGGACCTCTGAGAGGATTATCAGCCCCATTTAAGACACAGAGCCCAGCCTTGGCAGGCAGATCTGTGAGTTTGAGGTCAGCCTCATCTACAGAGCAGGTTTCAGGACAGGCTCCAAAGCTACAGAGAGAAACCCTGTCTCAACCACCCTCCCCCCCAAAAAAAACCCAAAAACATTAGAGACAAAAACATTTTTTATCTGTCCATAGCAGATAATAAAAGTGGTCTTAATTCACAACCAAGTCTGATTAAAACTGGCTAGTTCTTATATTCCCCACAGCCTCTAGGCATTTAATGTAAATTAAACCTATCCCTTTCTATAGTCTGTGGCTTCTCTTCTAAAATGGGTGGACCATTGCTAGCCAGACTCACATCCAAGTCTGAAAGCAAAGTTCAATTCCTGGCTGGAAAGCTCATGCAAACCTAGCCCTGACTGACTGAGCTAGCAGCGCTGAGGCTGGTCTGTTTAGGGAGGTGCTTATGCCAACAGCAGAGGAAGCAGGCACTCCCAGGGGTAGAGGACACCTAGTGTGGAGCCAGAGCAACCTGTATGGAGGGAAACTTCCTGGATCTTGCTCACCCCAGGAGGCTCCTTGGGGAGAACTAAGTATCAGCACACTTAACACACACAGGAGAGTGAACAGTGACTAAGGACTCAATCAGAAGCAGGGGCATGGTAGCAAACATGCCTATAACCCAGCACTCAGGAAATATTCCATTTTAGGCTAGCCTGAGCTATAATGTCTGCCACGTCACAAAGTGGCTCGTTTAAGAAAATAAACTGAAACAAGACAATGATCTATCAGAACGGCAGTGAACAAGAAGTCACTAACACCCAGTGCAGGTGAAGAAAGACTGACTCAATCAGTGGTGACGTTTCACGCTGACCCTGTTTTTTGGTTTTTCTTTTTTTCTTCTTTCCTTCCTTTCTTTCTTGGGGGGGGGTGTGGTTTCAAGACAGGGTTTCCCTGTGTAACAGCCCTAGCTGTCCTGGAACTAGCTCTTGTAG
>LOJH01060954.1:0-11057 GCA_001685095.1 Ellobius talpinus
TCCTCCATCACAGAAGCATATATGTGATTTGAAAGCAACGTGCTTTCTTTGGCTAACCAGGTGCCTTTTCATTCATGTAGTTTTGGCCAGACAACTTTACTATAAATGAAATACTACAAATGCATCTCTGTCACCTCATTCATTTCCCTGAATCAGCAATCTCTGAACACAAAATTTTCTTTAAAGTTTCTTCAAAATATTACACACTGGAGGGGATGCTTGCACAAAGACTGATTTAGCAGGTGGAGCTAAAAGGGAATTTAGAGATTTATAGTGTTCTTTCAATGCTGGAAGTAGCTCAACTGATGGATAAAAGGATGATTATGCAAGTTAACCTGAGCATTCAGAGAATGAACCTCACTCTCTTATGGTTTGAAATGAACACTCTCTGTTGCATAGTGTAATAGTTCTCTGCTCATGGCAAAAGACTTGTATTGTTTTGCTTCTAAATAATAATTCTAACTTTTTAGAATGTTTCATATTTGTCCTTTCATTTGTTCCTCTCCATAGAAAGGGTAAGCATGGCTGAGAACTGAAATTTGACAAATGAAGGTAATAAAATGGATGAACATTAAAGATATTGTTAAAGATAATAGAGCTAATTACTGAGACTAAACTAGCAGTGTTTTACTTTCTCTGAACTTTTCAATTAACACATTGTCTACAGGTCAGTCATGTTCATTCTAAAGAGAGAGGGGTTTCTTATTATGAGACCGAGATTATGCGATAGGTTTCAGTATCCTATATGAAAAAATCGATCTCTGTCCTCCAAACAAAGTGAGAAAGGACAGTTTAAACTTGCTAGTTTAAAACTCATTCATATTATTGACAAGTACATGAGAAAATATGGTTTCTGATTATTACATTTGTATTTGGGTATTTTTTTCAGATCTGATGCCATCTTATTGGTAGAATTGCTGGAAAAATATTTCATCATTTGTCCATAATACTGCTCCTTTAATTCACAGACCCAAATACTGACAAAAAGTTACTTAAAAGTAAATGTGTTTAGTGGTAAATGTTAGGTGTCAACTTGACTGGACTAATGAATGACTAGAGAAATAATAGAGTATCTCTGTGAATGTGAGTGTCTCTAAGTTGTCTGTATTTTCTCAATGTGTGTTGGAATCATCCAAGTACCCAGGGTCTTGGAGAGAACAAAAGTTCAGAGATGAATTATCTCTCTCTTTTCCTTAGCTATGAAGCTGTTTTTATCCATGGCCATCAAAACTCAAACTTCTCTAACCTTGGGGGAAAGTGTTATACCAGCAGCTGCCAGGTTTTCAGGCATTCAGTCTCAGAATAAAAACTGTATTATCCATTTTCTTGATTCTAGGGTTTTCAACCTAGACTGGAGTATATACCCATGATCCCAGGGATTAACTCTCATAACATATGTTAGCCCATAATACTTGTCTGTGTGAGCCACGTAGTTTGGTACCTTTTTCAGCTAGGCAGTCACATCTTGCTTGCTCTGTGTCTGGCTTCCTTTGTGTTTGGGTGATGACTGAAGACTGAAATTTCCCTCTTCCCGGAATTCTCATTGTCCTGCCTCTACTTCCTGTCTTGTCACCCCACCTATACTTCCTGCCTGGCTACTGGGAAATCAGTGTTTATTTAAAAATACAAGTGCCAAGGTACAGACCACTGTCCCCCAGCATGTATGTGTAGAAATATGCATTTATCTATCATCTATCTATAGCTACCTGTCTTCTCTATATTTCTCCTATATAAATATTCCTGTCTCTCCCCCAGCAAAAGGAGACATGCTTCTGGAGGGACTGAGACCTCAGATACAATGTTGAGTACTCATTTGACATTTCTCACAATATAGAGTCCAATTTAGTCACAGGATATGAAATTTTTCTTAAACTACACTTTTAAAAGAATTTAAGAAACTCTACCCTGTTGCAAGAAATTATTTAAACTTGCCTCTTGGGTCAAAAGAAAAATCTCCGTGTCTCTATACATATGTGAGCACACACTTGTGTATAGGAAGATAAAGGAAAAACGTTTTTCACAAAGCATACATTATTTTTCATCTGTCTAAGAATTGGATTAGGTGAAATAAATTACACATAAAACCACAATGCTGTTACTATTTTGTGTGCTGAAAAGAAAAGTTAAATGGGTTAAGCTTTAGCTATTTTGTTTAAAAGAGTCATTGTGCTAAGAATGAAAAAGCAGGAATGCACTAAATAGAGCACAGGATAGTTATCACAAGCAGAATGAAGACAGTGTATGATGATAATAAAAGAGGACACATTTGCAGACTTCATTAACAGCCATAAGCCTTAGCAAAGAAACCAATGTAATAGTAAATTCATCAGTGAAAATTAGAATTTATTTAAATAAAGACTAGTGGACTTTATATAAATATCACTAACATTTTTATGAACAGCATTAACCCTATAATATACTCCTTTTATGAAGGATTGAATTATCAAATAATCATCCTAATTGCCTATCCCAATTGTCCTATAGTATAAAATCAATGATAATATAGAATATGCTTACCAATCCATTTATTTTTACCTATGGTATTCCTACTCCAATCTGTTTATTAGCTGTGTATGGTACTTATCTACTGGCAAGTTAAAAGTGTTTGTTCTTTAATCAGTGTCAAAATGAAAGGTGGAGTCAATTTTTTTGGCATGTGATAAAGTGTCTTACTCTGTTCCAAAAATGTGTACAATACATTCTAAGTATCAAGAGTTAGTCATTATATAACAAAATAAGCCTACAGTAAACAAAGCCTTATAAATCATCAAATCAATTTAAAAGATCAGTTTGATGTTTGACATAGAGTCGATACATTTCACTATTTTGTAGTGACATGCTGAGGTAGCAGTTTACTTAGATTTCACCTGTGCTGTAGTATCAGAAAGTCAGCAAAGCCAAACAAAAACCAAGGTAGCAAAGCCATTGTGATGGACTTAAAATAAGTGGATAAAGTAGGACTATAAATTTTTATTGAGTAATTAGGGTGTAATGGAAGGACCAATGTGTGAGTCTGGCCTGCCTCAATTAGTCAAGCTAGCCTTACCACGTCACCTTCTATATGTCTCCTTACTCTTGTATTAGAAACTATACAGGTTAGATACAATTCACTTATTATAGATTATGTATTATTTATCATCCTCATTTTTTCCTTCATCAATAGCAAGAGGAAAATCCTAGAAGAGAAAACTGTATAGGGTATAATAAGTGAATTATATCTAACCTGATTTCCCCTTATTCTAAATATACACAACATTATACTAAATACTCTACATGCTAATTTGAGGCAGTAAGTAATTTACTGGAGAAAAATCTATAATTTATTTATGGTAAAGCAGTTGGAAATGTATCCCATACATGTATCATAGGTAGCCTGACGCTAGCAATTTCTGAAGTCAGAAAAATACAGATTTAGACACTAATCCCATGATTATATTAATTATACATGAGAAAATTGATACTGCATTAACTACATGTTAGTACACTTTTTAGGATAAACAGCAAATCAAATTTATAATTTTATTCCACTGTATTGAATTGTCAATACACTGGATTTTGGAAAAAGTCTTATCAACTATTAGAGAATTAAATGCAGTGTATTTTGATAATTTTCAATCCTTTCCAGATCCACACACCATTCTTTATCCACACAACTCTGTGTATTCAAGACTAATTTATGCTGCTATTATCCTTTTGGATGTGTGGCTATCTACCAGAATGTGGATGATCTAGCAGGGGACAGATGCTTGAAGAAAACTGACTCTCCCTCTCCCAGCAGAAATCAGTTGCCATTGTCCTCTTTGTTGGGGTTGAAACCTTGTACCTACAACCCCTTCCATGTTGGGATTTTTTGTCTGGCTTGAGATTTCACAGATTTTGTTCATGCAGTCACAATTGCTTTAGACTCATATGTGCAAATGACATGTTTTATCCACAAAACAATGTTCATTCTATTCACCCACTATATCACTATATCAGTTGTATAATTGTCCCATTAGGCTTGAGAATTCTGCAATCTATTATTCTCTGTACCTCGATAAATTTTGGATCTCTGTGTTAAGCCATATCTACTGCCAAGATAATTTTCTCTGATGAGATTTGTAATATGTTGCTACAATTATAAGTAATTGAGAGTCGTTATAATACTTTGTTCATTTAGCAGAATTATAGTGGTAAATTCTGCTTTAGAACCTATACCTGCCTAGCCACAGGTTGTGACCCCACTGCTGATGTCCTGTTGTTGGCCGAGGCTACTAGTTTGTTCCCGGTTGCTCAGCTCTGAAATAATCACACAGAAACTGTTAGTTAAATCACTGCTTGGCCTGTTAGCTCTAGTTTCTTACTGGCTAGCTTTTACACCCTAAATTAGCACATTTCTATTAATCTGTGCCTCACCACGAGGTTGTGGCCTACCGGCAAAACTCCAGCTGGCAGCTCCATAGCTTACCCCTACAGCCTACTCTCTTCTCCTCTATCTGCTTGGAATTTCTGCCTTGCCCTATTCTGCTAAGCCGCTGGCTAAAACAGATTTATTCATTAACGAATGAAAGCAACACATAAACAGAAGGACTTCCCACACCATGCTGTATGTGTTTTATTTTGTGATTGGAACTTAAATCCAATAAAAATACATTTCCCAAATATTAATACCACTATTTTATCTAGAAAGCGTGTCTTGAGTTTGTTGATATGTCACTAAGAATGATGAATATTTGTATCCTCCTGAAGCATACATAGCATCTTCTTGCACTGTGAAAACTAGCCAATATCAATGTAGAATCTAGATCAGTATCAGATTTGTTTATTTTGCAATAAGCTTGCTGTTATGTTCTGGAATGTGAAGGTAACAAAGATAAATTTCAATAGTTTGGAATGTTTTGGAGTCTATGTAAACTCGCTTATCTACAACTTCAAAAGAAACTCATTCCTGGCATTGATGTTTTTGACTTGTTCAACTATGGTGTATAAAAAGAGCAATGTTACCCATGGCAGGGTGACTCCATTTAAACTCTTTTATACCTGTGTATGTATATTTGAAGAAAGTTATATATTAGTTGGAGCTTTCCTTGTCATTTTTCAAAAGAAATTTAGTGTTAGTAATTACACACTGTATTCCTACCTTTCTGTTTCCCATACTTGTTCACATTCCATTAGTCTCTACCTTTAGGCCAGTGGATTCTATATCCCTAACCTTGAAATCCCCATTCCACATACTCCCCTCCTAATTACCTAGCCTCTGTGGGTATTCAAAATGAAACACAAATATCTAATGATACTAAGCTAATAGCCATAAATAATAGAGAACATGTAACATTAGTCTTTCATAGGTCTATTGTTTCCTGCACCATCCATTCCCTTTAAATTTCATAATTTCATTTCAACAGTAAAATTATAGTCCACTGTATGAATTTACTGCATTTTGCTATCCATTTATCAGTTGATGTGTATCTAGACTGTTTCTATGTTCTGTGAACAGAACACAAATGAACATGAAGAGCACAGATCTCTATAATTGAATATAGAATCCTTTAGGCATGTGGCCAAGATGGTATTGCAGGATCATGTTGTACATCTATATCAAACTTTGTGAGGAAATTGCACACTGATTTCCACTGTTACTGCAATAGTATGTAATCTTACTGGCAGTGAATAAATGTTCCTCTTTCTTCACATACAAACCAGCAATTGTCCTCATTTTTGAAAATCACAGCCATTGTTAGTGGTGTAACAGAAATCACAGGGTGCTTTTAAATTTGAATTTCCATAAGTAAGAATGCTGAACTTTTGACAAATATTTTTATTCATTTGTATGTCATCATTTGAGAATGTTCTATTTATTTCCATGCTACATTCTTAATTCTTTTCTGTTATAGATATTCAAACCTTTTAGTTCTTTGTACATTTAAAAAAATTCTAGATACTTACAACGTACAAAAAGTACATCAAGGTGAAATGGATAATTTAAATGGATTTGTAACATACAATAAGAAAAAAGGAGCAAATTAAAATCTTTTAGCTAAGAAATAACCATGACAAAATGCACTCAGGATAGAATTATACCAGACTTTCAAAGAAGAAGTAATACCAATACTGTTCAAATAATTCAATAAAATGTGCCAGAGATGGCAAAGCATGACCTCCCTTCATGCATGGATCCTGAGATGCAGGAAGCAGTTCCCTCCAGGCAACCCAGTGGTGGCAAAATGAGCTTGTTAGTTGAGCCACTAGAACCACTTCTGTGGCATCTACATGCACATTTACCAATGTTACAAATGATTCTGGTTATAGCAATTCTAATAGTGTACTTGTTCTTCATGTTCTTTTTTTCCTTCCACACTAGTGGCTTCTGAAAGAATGGATATGCTGTACAATAATATGAATCTTCATGATCTGATAGAATTGGCAGGCAGTAAAAGAATTGGGAAAATTTGGGGAAAATGCAAAACTTGTTCTTTGCCTGATGATGAAACTTGGCAAAAGAATTACACTGAAGTATAGTGAAACAGAAAGGAATTTGGAAATAATGAATTAATGTTTCTAAAGAACCTAGGGTTTGAGGGCTGACTTTCCATGGCACTATAAATCAAAAAGGGCAAAAATATGACACTGGAGTAAAACCCACTGTAAACCGCAAGTAGCCTTTGAGGCGAACACCTTTTTTATGATTAACTCAGCTGAAATTAGTGGCTGGCATGGGGCTTGAGAACTGGGGAAATATGATGATGAATGATGATGTTCTGATTTCAAAGAATCTTTGTACTTTCCATGAAATGCTTTGCCCATGTAATGATTAACCTGTGACAAGAAAAAATGAATCAATTTCCTTGTGTAAAATTTAAAAGCCTGGGGTTTGAAGCTCATGGAAGAGAGAGAAAGAGAGAGAGAAACCTGCTCTTCTGCTGATAGCCTGTCAGCTTGCATCAGAATCCTGTGTTCGTTTACTTGCTTTGCCTTTCAGACATCCCAGACTCGAGACCCACTTCTCTGCTGAGGCTGGTCCCTGGCAAAAATGTCCCTCCTACTAATAGCAATATACAGATTTAAAGCAATGTACATCAAAATTCCAATGCAATTATTTACAGACATGGAAAAAAATACCTCAACTTTCATATAGAAACAGAAAAGCCCACAGGACAGTCAAAACAATCTTGAATAATGAAAAAATTCCGGAGTTATCAAGTTATATACAAAGTTATAGTAATAAAATAAATGCTGAGATGGAATAAAAAATAGACATATTGATCAACAAAGTAGAATCAAGGACCCATATATAAACCGACATGCCTACAGCTGTCTGATTTTGACAGAGGTCAAAAGTTCATCTTGGAGTAAATACAGTGTCTTCAGTGAGTAGGTTTGTCAAACTTGATAGTTAGAAGTAGAAGGACAAAACTAGATCCCTGTACCAGCTAATTTTTATGTCAATTTTACACACGATAGAGTCATCTGAGGGCTGTGAAACCTTGATTGAGAAAATGCCTTTGTAATAGTAGGTTCTTTGCAGGTAAGACTGTGTAGTATTTAGAAATAATACTTGACACTTCCTGGGTAACCTGAGACTAGATATCCCAGGGATCTAAGTTAAACCAAATAATGCTTGTCTAAAGAAAAAAACAGATGTAGTGATGAAATGACTCCTAATGATATTCTTCTATGCTCATAGATTAGGGTCCTGTTCAGCTATCATCAGAGGAACTTCTTCCTGATGAAGATGGGAACAAATATAGAAACCCACTGCCAGACATTAACCTGGGAGTGAAACCTTGGATTACTCAACCTTCAATGAGATATATCCATGAAATTCCTTCCCATATAACTCAGGGAACCCCAGAGAAGAGGGGACAGAAAGAGTAAGAGCCAGAGGGGCTGGAAGACAACCACCAAGAAAAGGAAGCCCTCTAAATCAACATGAGCAAAGCTCATATGAACTTACAGAGACTGCAACAGCATGCATGGGGTCTGCATGGATCTGTACCAGGTTCTCTGCATGTATAGAATGGTTTCCAGTTTATTGTTTTAAGGGGTTCCTGAGTGTGCTAGCCAGTGGATATATGATTCTTGTGCCTTCTCTTGGGCTCTTTGCCTTTTGTTGGTTTATTTTGTCCAACTTCAATGTGATGGTTTTGTTATGTTATATTTTAAAAATGAGTTAATGAATGAATGAATGAAAACCTCACCAATAGGTTAAAGGATAACAATTGTATTGTGATTTTTTACCTGTTCAGAGAGGGAAAATCAGCTTTTTTCAATATAGTGACATTGAATCTATAAACTTCTTCAGGACAGGCCTTATGTTCAGTAGTAGTTGACCAACAAAAAATGGACTGCCCAGTTAATTTATTTTGTTTTTTCTTTGTTTTGTGTGGGAAGATGAATAGGGGTGTATTTTTATTTGATTAAAGCTTGATTGGGTTTATTTGGGGAGAATGTTTGTTTCTTGGGTTTGGGGATTGTTGTATTGGATTTTCTCTATTTTTTGAGAAAGAAATTAAAGTTGTGTTTGTTTGGTATGGGGAAGGATTTACAGGGAGAGCAGAAGAATATGAACAAAATATACTTACATTTAATTTTTTAGGTACAAATCACAATAAAATTGATAAAAATTAAAGTACTTCTAATACCCTGAAGTATATTTTGTGACTGATGGGGGAGAATCCAGCTATTGTAGCTGGAACACCATCAAGCCAGTATTAAGAAAGCATTGTGTGTGGTGCCATCCTTTGACTGTTAGATCTGGATTCTATAAGAAAGTAGGCTGAGCCAGCCATAAGAAGCAACCAATAAGCATCACTCTTCCATGACCTCTGCATCAGATCCTGCCTCCAGGTTTCTGCCATGTTTGTGTTCCTACCTTGGCTTCCCTCAGTGGACTGTGACCCAAGCATATGTAAACCGAATAAACTTACCCATGCTACTTTTGGCTTTGGAGTTTCATCATCACAATGGTAACTCTAAGTAAGATAACCACTATGTCTTACCCTGAACAAAACTTGTCTTCAAATGCATCAAGTCTTGTAACGTAAAACTTGACACTATGAGTCTGATGGAGGATGAAATAGGGAGTATGTTTGAACTCATTGCCATAGGGAAAAGTTTTCTATAAAAGACTCAAGACTACTGCATTACAAGCAGTAAGACAAAGATTAATAAAAAGGACCACATGAAACTAAACTGCTTTTGGATTTTCATGAACAGCACTATCCATGCAAGGAGACAGCCTAAAGAATAAATATTTTTATTATTTTATTATTTTATTATTCACATAACACAGAAAAGACATAAAAGTGTAAGAAAATGTAAATGTCACAGAGTTAATCAAAAGAAATAGTGGAGCTGAGCTACAATCCATAGAAGAATAACCCTCAGGTTGTTTAGGTTGTTAAAAATAAACTCCACAGTTAAAATGAGTATTAGGGAGGTACATTATGATCTTAGAGTTCCCTAGAAACTTTTTCTCTGTGAATAGTTTTGTTTCTATTAAACTTTCTTTGTTGTTCAAGATAAGTAATAATTAAAATATTTTTAAAAAAATATAGTAAATGTATCAATAATAATTACAGAAAGTTTCATAAATTTGGGAGGCAGCATATTGAGGTGAACTGCTTCAGAGAGAAGAGGGAGGCAGCAAAATAATTTAAATACAGTACACATATATCAAGATAACCAAGTTAAGAGGAAATATAATGTAATATTTTGAAAATGGATCAAAAACAATGAAGCACATGTTCACTTCTTTCCAAGAAGTCACAATTCATTTGCTGAGCTATGGTGATCAAAGTGCTAAATAGCCTAATAGGACCTACTAAAGAGATAATTTACTTCACTGAAACTGTTTAAAGGAATATAATTTGGCAGAAGTCAACAAGGAAAAACATCCTCCAAGAAAGAAAATTTGAATGTGCCTTGAGAAGGTATGATATTGTGAAATAAGAAAGGGTGAGAGCAACATTCTAGTAATGGAGCAAAGAATGCAAGAAAGCACAATATTATTTTTAATGTTGATATTGGCTCAAATATCCACAATTTTCAATTACAATATAGCTGTGAGCTCCTCTATGTACCCTGTTTAATGAAGTTGTTTTGGTGACTTAGGATGCCTTGGCAGAAATTTTTGCAGTGCACATGTATTATGCTAGTGGTTTACGCAACCATACATTTAGGCATCCCAAAACCAAAGTGAAATTAAATTAATTTGACCCTTAAAAATTATACAAATTTATAATAAGGAGAACTAAAGACCATTAAATGGAAATAACACATCAAAACAGAAATCAAATTATGACTCTGTCCTGAAGACCTTTAAGGTGGAGAGGATCTTTGATGCATTGTGTGTTATTAAATCACTCTCTTCATTTCACAGTGACTTGCTTTTGATAGAGCATAAGATGAAATATACTTCACTGCTCCTGTGCATAATTAATATCATTTTGTGGTCTTCATTAGATAAGTCACCTGTGAATATAAATGAAGTGTGTTTTACTTTAAATTTTTCTGCTAATTGATACTCAAAGCATAGATGAGTGAGTGGCCCAAGGCAATATCTGAAAAAGTACTTAAGTGCTGATTTTTAATGAACTTGACCTTAATATCTACCATTTATACATTCAATAAATAAGTAGATTTCTATCTCATTTTAAGAAATTATATATTTTAATAAAATATAAGTATATCAGTGTCTACATTTTGATAATATATTTTAGAGGATATGGTATACCTCACAATTTCACCTGTGATAGACAAGGAACCCTTCCACTGACACAATACTCAGGCTCTGCATTCAGCTTCTTATTCAGTTACTTTAGTAAATATTCCTTTCTGTTGTAACAAGCATCATGCATATGAAGATGAGTACAACAAACACTTAGTAAGTTTTCATTATCTCACAGGAAAAAGAACAATAAATGTAGTATGATAAACATGCTAGAAACGTAGTATTTTTATTGACTTTTATTGAGCTCTACATTTTTCTCTGCTCCCCTGCCTTCCTCTTCCCTTCCCATCAGCCCTCTCCCATGGTCCCCATGCTCCCAATTTACTCAGAAGATCTTGCCTTTTTC
>LOJH01060955.1:0-10389 GCA_001685095.1 Ellobius talpinus
CACACACACACACACACACACACACACAAACACACACCAAAAGAGAGAGTGGGGACACAGAGAAAGACAGAAACAGAATCGGAGAGAGAGGAAGAGGGAGAAGGGAGATGGAAAGGGAAACAGAGACTGAGATACTGAGATGAAGAGAGATTATCATTTCTTTGATGATTTTAAATATGCTTCTTAAATGTTAGATTGTGATCATCTATGATGATATATAGATAGATAATGGGAAAATGATACTATTTTTCTACACAGAGAAACCGGGAATTCAAAGTTTGATCAGTGTGAGTTGGGTAGGAGGAGAAGGAGCTGCTTGTTTGTCCAGGCCACCCAGAACTGAAATAATCACACAGAAACTATATTAATTAAAACACTACTTGGCCCATTAGCTCGAGCTTCTTATTGGTTAACTCTTACATCTTAATTTAACCCATTTCTATTAATCTGTATATTGACACATGGTTGTGGCTTACCAGGTAAAATTCTCAGTGTCTGTCTCCAATGACTCCATGGCTTCTCCCACTCCAACTTCCTTCTCCCTGCATTCAGTCCACTTTTCCCTGCCTACCTAAGTTCTGCCCTATCATCAGGCCAAGACAGTTCTTTATTCATTAACCAATAAAAGCAACCTATAGTCAGAAGGACCTCCCACACCAGTACATTGGACAGGAGTGGTTGAAATATATTTAAAAGGAATTGGTAATGCAAAGTGGACAGGTAAACTGGACAGTGATTCAAAGGATAAGTAATAAATATTATTTTCTCCAGTGCTCAAATTTGTAGCATTAAGGGGTATGAAATACATTATCTAATGAAATCCAACATGAGCCATAATATTCTTAAATGTCAAAGTCTTAATGGTTTTTTAACTGACAAGACTATGAAAGCATTGATTTCATCTGGACAAGGAAGCTTGTATATAAGTCAGTTGGTTTTTCCAAAGTGCTTTCATACTGTGCTTTTGACTTTGAAATTATCCATAAGTTTGCTTGCCTGCTGTACATAATATTCAGTAGCTTAGGATTACATTTATGATAATTTTCTCAAAAGTTTCAATCTCAATCTTTCTTATACCTGGAAAATGTTATCAAACAATAGTAATTAGAGTCCAATGACTTTTATTTTAAAAGTACCATTGTGTCATTAACAGGAGATAGAACCATAGCAATAAGCTATTTTGGATCAAATTATTTTTCCAATAATATTCTGTAATTCAATGGAATTTAATTTTGCTTTTTGAATTTGCATTTACAATGAAATTCACCCATTTGAATTTGTCAAAAACTAAGAAGGTATTTTGTTGGTGGAGAATGACTGATAAGAGAGGAAAATAAGGAGTATTTTAAGGAATGAATGCAATTTTCTATATACAAATATATAAATCCATGGTTAGATATTAAATAAATTATTTAAACATTTTATTTATTTTTGTTTTACATGTATGGGAGTTTACCTTCATGTATGTAACAACCCTGGGTGCATGCCAAGCCCAGGAATGTTTGAAGAGGGAATCAGATCCCCTGGAACTAGACATACACAGGTTGCTAAGAATTGAACATC
Source organism: Ellobius talpinus (assembly GCA_001685095.1). NCBI lineage: Eukaryota > Metazoa > Chordata > Mammalia > Rodentia > Cricetidae > Ellobius > Ellobius talpinus. Next base: position 1,564 of record LOJH01060955.1, read on the forward strand.
TCTTTTTTTTTTTGCAAGAACAGCTTTTGCTCTTAAGTACTGAGTGTTCCTTTTAGCCTCTCTTTGGGTAATTTTGAGTGTGATCATGTCTAGAATGTCAGTTATGAATGTGATGGTGTGACCGCTCACCAGTATCCAAGAAAACAAACACAACTACTTGGGGGGTAATTCTGTTTTCTAGAAACTCAGATATGGACTTAATAAGCCTAAATTTTTTTCTGAAGCTGTTGTTCACTATTGTCTTGGGGAATTGAAAAATGCCTAAAGTTTAGCTGGGACTTTATCCAATTGTAAACTTTAAGAAGTATTTTATACATCATGAATATCAATTGTATGAAAAACTTACATGAAATTTAGAAAATATTACCTGTGCTTTCCCCTGATTAAAATATGTTTAACAAACTGAGTATTAATTTTTTCTCATTACTCATGTTGCAAGCTGAGAAAAATGTAAGGAAGACAGAAAAATTGAGAGCACAGTTTATTATGATAATTTAAATAAATCTTAACATGTAATAGTTTCCAGAAAGAAAGAATATTATGCCTCAAATATTACTAAACTCTGTTAATATTAAAATCATTTAGGTACTTAAATTTTTTCTCATATAATGGAGAATGTTATTTCTTTCTAAATATCTCATAAATGAATTTCAACTTGTTTCTAATCCATGTTTTAAAAAAATTACCACAGATACCTCACAATTTAAAAGTGAGGTAGCTTGTTTGTCTTTAAAATAGAACTACAAATCAGTGGAATAAATTTAGTAATACCAAATACACATTGGAACCAGTTTTTCGGGCTGCATTTCTTTATGTACCTCTACTTGTGCATTCACTTCTGTGTTCTCACAGACTTTCACTTCAAACTTTCCTAGTGTGAATGATTCACTAATTATTCAATTTAAAATTTTTATCATTAGTTATTTCTAAACAACTAATGGTGATTGGAAAAAAAAGATGTCATAGAAGATGTGCTTCATACTTTAAAAGGAGTGATGCAAAATCTTTGTTCCTTCCATGTAAAACTCGGTTGAAAATCGTCTGTAGGATTCTATGGTCTCTGAAGCTCTGAAATAGCAGGAAATGTTTTAACAATCTGAGTGAGTAAATTGTAAAGGGAAATATGGTAGTGTGTTACCAATGGAGGCTTTAAATAAAACATTCCTTCCTTAATGTAGTCCTGATGTTGCTCCATCTTCTGTGAGTTGGGGCTACTGCATTGCCATAGGCAAGCATCAAATATACAATAGTTTGATAATGGTGATACCTGCCAGACCAGAACAAGAGCACAGCTGTGATGTGTGGAAAACAGACAGTCTCCATGTAACTTCAGGCATCTTTTTTGTTCCCCTTGGACAAATTATAGAACAGAATAACATCAGAGTGGTTGTGTTTATTCCATATGTATTCTTTAAAAAGTTTCAATTTGCCTAAAATCAGATACTTATCTACTTACTATAAAAATATGGAAATGTAATGCTGGTATATGGGTTATATTCCTAAAGTTTCGTTAATGGTGATCATATTGAATGTATGAAGTATCATTACTACTTGGTGGAAAGGAACTACTTTGGCTGCACAAATCTACACATTCTAGTAAAATTAAAATATGCTAACAGTTTATTTTTTATATTAGGATGTATTTGTTTTAGGAATTTGTGTTTAGCTGATTAAACAAAATTAAATAGATATATGTATATGTTTTCAGTCCTTAATTTTATATGACAGATAAGCAAGGCTATTAAATCAGTCCAAAAATCAAGTGGAAGTAGCTCCAATAAAATAGTAGATAACAGATTTAAAAAATTGTAATCACAATTTAGAAGTCAATCTGTGTGATTTTTTTAAAGTTTTCTGTTAAAAGAAATATTATTTCCAGGCTAAACTTAATAAGTGATTTTGGATAAAAACTAATTTTACATGTAGCATGGGCATAATTTTATGACAAATTGAGTTTAATGGGCCATGAGCCTTCTACTTGGTTATCAAAAGCCTAGTAGTCAGTCCTAAGAACACACATAAGCAACATTAAACAGATTTATTAGTATATATTTATAGTTATTAGAATTATATCCACATATATGCAACAATAATAATCAAAAAGGAGGTTATTTGTTTGAGAGAGAATGTGGAGATACAAGAGGAATAGAAGAGAGTAAAGAGAGGAAGATTATATAATTTTTTACTTAAAATAAAACAAATGCCTAAAACACAAATTATTAAACATGGATGGCTAAAGGTTAAAAGAAAATTTGACTTCAGATAAATCCTACATCTGGAAATATAGTCCCTTGTAACTTATATGTTAAAACTTGGGCTCTGTGGTCAAACATAATGGCTTGGACTGTTTTGCCCCCCCCTTAGTTAATGATTCGACCTCCATTCATTAAGTGTTAATGTTTATCGGGGCTCAGTTTCATTATGTAACAACCCTAGCTGATGATATGGTCTGCATTAATGTCAAGTAGATTGTTATAATTCTCCCAAGGCTCTCCAGGCAGTACTTGCTTTCATGTCATAGTTAGCTAATGCGCAGTGTTTTGTGCTAACTAGTCTCTACCTACCTCTACTCCAGGCTTCGTTTTAAATTACTTTTCCCTTTTAATTCAAACAGATTTTGAAAGAGAATTAAGGGATTTCACCTACTGGCTGCACTATGGAACAAAAAAATTATTAAGGAACAAATATTATTAATAGGCTAGACCTGTTTGAATAATGAGAAGCTTGGCAATTGTTATTACTTGATTTACTTTTATTACCTCATGGCAAGACAATGCTTTGCAAACCTGGTGGTGAGTACAAACATAAGAATTCATCATTCAAGGAACTCTTCGGACCTATATTTGCAGATTGCTAAAGATACATTCCTGGAGGAAATTCTTTGAACCCAAGTCTAGTTACAGCCATGAGCTGCACAGTAGTTTAGCCAATAACTGTCAAAATACATTGATAGTATATCCCATATAGCCCACATATGTAGCATTCTATCCATCCCAATTGATATTCATTATATTAAATGATGTGCTTCAAGCAATGAAACAACAATCTAATGTAGTTTTCATAATTTATCTTATTGCTACATATTTAAATTTAATAAACTAAGGTTCAATTCCTCTTATTTCCAACATTCTTTTAGGGTGTTTCTCTATATAACAGTGTTGCTTTTATTATCACTAGTATAATTAATTACTCAGAATTATCCTTTATTATTAATTATACTTAATATCTTCCACTAAATTATAATTTCTGATTTTGACCTGTTTGAATCAATAACACATGCTGCTATTATAGGCATATATTTTTGTTTAAAAGAAATGATTTGCTCTGGTAATAATTTTATGATTATAGAAAATATGGTTGTAATAAATGATAAGTTAATATTTAAATGTACACAGATTCTCAACTATAGCATTCAAAGTGTTAATAGATTTAAAGGTTTGGTTATGGGGATTTTCAGTCATATTTTATCTAAATGGTTTGATTTTAAGCAGGATGTGTATATATTTTCATTGTATCTGGAAAGGAAGCACTTTATACATTTTAGCTAAGACATATAGCTGTATTCAATAACAAATTCTTATTTCTTCCAGAAGTTGGGGAACATTTAAAACAGTGTCAGGGTGTACGACAAAAAGAGAAAGAGTGCATTGGAAGTTTAACAAATCTGACTCATGATTTGAGAACCTGCTCTACATGTGGAACCCATCAACTAACTTTAGCGGCACTTGCAAACTCCCCTTTTCTGTAACTGTTACTTATTAAACTCAGAGGGATCGAGGATAACTTTTTGCAATAATTTATGACATTTGTGTCTATTTGCAACAGTTGTAAAAATACAGCACAACCAGGAAACATTGTAAAACACTCATAAACTCTTCTGAAGGCAGCCAAAAAGCTCAACTTTCCAGAGCAGTTAATGATCCAAATGTGAAGAAAGTATCCCTCAGCAGAGGCTGTGTGAAATCTGTGCACTATGTAATGCACAATCAGTTAAGGTGTAAAAGTGAAAACAAAATCAGTTTTGCATAAAAGGAAAATTAATATAATAGAAAACTTCAATAATTTTGTCTATGTCAAGTATTTTTATGAGAAAATGTTTCACTTATATCAACTGCTTTTAATATATTTTGAATATTTTATTCTAAGATGTTACAATTTATTCATAATATACAATGCCCCAATAAATTAAATCTCCAAATTATATTTGGAAAGTTAGTTAGTTTCCTGATGGGAAAAAGGCATACAGAAATTTTCTGATAGACTGCTAAGTAAGAAATTACAAACACAAAAAATATAAACCAACAAATTGACTAATTTATGTGTATACATAAATCTATTTAGCTTTAACTTCATTGTAAATGACATATATTTGCAGATTTTTAAATGGTATCTGAGTGCTTTCGTGCCTTGCAATTTAATTTTATAGTTTCTCCTACTATCCCCATGAAAATATCTCTTATGTTAAGAACAATGCTACCTCATGTTCAGTTCTTACTGAATCAAATTTATTTTCTACTTTCCTTGTTCCAAGTAGGTCTGAGCTTTTGGAAAGCATTGATGCCTTTCTCCCTAACTATAGAAGGGATGTCCTGCAGTTGAATTACAGTCATCACACTGATCATTTCCCGAGAAAATGAGCAGTGGCAAAAACAGAGACATGATCATTTGACTTCTAGCTTGACTCTTTCCTAGATTAAAAATAAGCATTGCATATGATTGTAGGCTTACTTTCATCAACAATAGAAATGAAACTGCTAAGACTGCTTTGATCTTTCAATGATGCCTCATTTTGTAATCTAAAGATTGATGAATCACAAAAATTGCACTATTTGCACGTTAGGTTCAGGCAAAAGAAAAAGTTCTAATAACTTGACATTATAGACTAAATTAGATTTATTCTGAACTATATCTATTCCAAAGAGTGCTTTGATGAAATACCAGAAGGAAACATAAACACATTGTAATTGTTAGTATTAGTATTATATAAGATAATTATTAAAAATGATGAGATCCGTCTCTTAGAGATTGTTTACTGTGGTTAAAAAAGCCTAAACAATGGAAGAGACATAAAAACCTAAATATTGTGAAGCAAATTTAAATAACCTATGTCCTTTCTGCATAGCTCTACTGGAATAAAAATAAAATAAGCTCCTAACTATGGGACCTCTCACTCATCATATATCATTGATGACCTTAAGTAGTGGCTCAGTGGTAAACAGAGATGGGTATCTTTAAGGACACAAATTGTACAGGTTGGAATTTCTTGAATTTAGCAATGTGGAAGACGAAAATTAAAAAAAATAGAAAAGATGGTAATGCCTGTTCTCTTTCTTTCTGTAAATTAGAAGTATTAGGGACCAAAGTTTTGATGTAGCAGTTAAGAGCACTAGTTTCAATACCAAAGGCACAGGCTCAATTCCCAGCACCCACAGTGACTCACATTCCTCTGTACCTCCAAACCCAGAGGATCTGTGCACCTTTTCCTGGCCTCCAAGGGTGGTTGGGACCTACATGGTACATAGATACACAAAAGAGACCAAAATCTCATATGCAAAATAATAAATGAATAAATTAATAATACATTGGAAGTAATGAATATGAGACATTGAAAATACCTTCTTCTGTGTTACATTTGCATTGCTTGTGGTCATATGTGTATATATATATATATATTCTTTGAAAAAATTCAAAAGGTTATCAAGTCAAAAAGCTAACTGAAAGCTAATATGAACTTAGTCCAAATGTACTCTGTAATCTTATTTTCTCTGTTCAGACACCAGCAATGCAGAATATTGACATTACAAAAAGCAAACACATTGGTGACACTTACATCATTATGTTACATGCTGTTAATCACTTAGCATGCTGTGGAATCTACAAGCCTGCTATAAAATACACACGGCTTCTCATTTAGAAATATTTCAACTTATTGCCTTTCTTTCTAAAAATGACCTGAAGTTGATGTTTTCAAGACATCTCAAAGCATTCATAACACTTCTCCCAGTGGGTCAGCACCTATGTGTGTCCTCACCTGCACCCTTCCCCTAACTTTCTGCCTGGGTATGTTATGCTTTTAATTTAGGAACAAATTGCCAGCCTCATTATAATTAATTGAGTGAGGTCTTTACCCTAATTAATTTAAGAAATGTGTTAGTATCTCAAACAAAGAGATGACAACAAAGAGTTCATAACTGGCAAAATTTGTGTCCTAGATTCTGTAGATAATGGCTAGCTTGTCACTTTGTATACATTCATTAAATTTATAGACTTGGAGTTAATAGGAAAGATTATGCTAGACATTAAAGATTATTATTTCATTTATTTGCTTTATCATCCTAGCTAGTGGACTAGAAATTGTTATTTTCTTCTTTAGATCTTGAAAACATTTCCAGACTTTTTAGTAAATTTTATATTTGAAGTGGTGACGTAGTATTTATTTATTGCTGTATTAATATATTTAAAAGTAGGTCTGATATAATCAACATTCTTAATCCTTCTGCCTTTTTAGATACTCATCTATTTTTGAACTATTATAATCACATTAATCCTGGCTACATCACATGTCATACAATGCATTCTGTCCTGTTTTGCAAATCCCATCCTTAGCTTCATTTTCTCTCAACTTTTTTCTTTCTTACTTATTTTAGCTTCGTGGAGAACTACCATTCTTAAAGCAGCAGGACCACCATGTGTTCACTGAAACATCCCCCAATGTTTTTTTCTTTTTCCTTTTTCCTTTTTTTTTGCTCTTTTGAGAAAAAATGTTCCTGGTAGCTTTTTGGAGCCTGTCCTGGAACTAGCTCTTGGAGACCAGGCTGGCCTCGAACTCAAAGAGACCCACCTGCCTCTACCTCCTGAGTGCTAGGATTAAAGATGTGCACCACCACCTGGCATTTTTTCTTTTTCTATTAACAAAGGAAGATGTGTCTTCATCTTCCATGGTATTTTTTGCAAAATAACTCCATTATTTGTAAAACCCATGACTAATAATTGAAAGCTAATATGAACTTAGTCCAAATGTACTCTGTAATCTTATTTTCATGACTAATAATTATTCCATCAGAATGGTTTTGATGTATCTTTTTGTTTCTTATTTTATTTTGTGGACTTTTATCCTAAGAATCTAAGTAAATTTGTTGCTTTTTAAGTGCAGGGATTATTAACATTCAAAAAAACTGTATATTTATATAGTTAGAAATAAAATACACTGAGTCAAGATTGTTATATTTAAATAGTATGTTCTATTTAGTATAATAGTGGGAATGGATGATCAGGTGCTCAGAACACAGCCTTTGAAGGATTTCACGTGTGAAGTTGGATCATAGCCCAAATGATATGTTGTCCAAAATTTCATGGATTTTGTGAAATATTCCTCTGCTGCATTGAGCTTAGAGGAAGATTGCTAACATAAAGGGACTATTTAATTACATGTAGACTGAAAAAAAATAGAACTGTTAAAATGTAGCCTTTGGGAAAATAGTAATACATGATGAAATTATTTCAAAATCATATTGGATAGCAGTAAAAACAAACTAGACACAGTTTGTTTCAGTGTGACCTCTGCTACCTATTTGCTACCTATTATTTGAGTGAAAATTGAAAAACAAATATTTAATATGGGTCACTATATTTACTTGTAAAGTTGGAAAGTCATTCTAAAAATTGTTTAAATCAATATCACAGAGACAAGATCTTATTTATTAATCACAATCTTCACTTGAAAACTGCTAAATGCCCTCATTAGGCCAAAAGCTAATTCTTCAATATATTATTTTTTTAATTTTTAAAGCTCTGATAGAAACCATGCTTTGCAAAATTAAATGGTTCATTAGAGAAACTATCTTATGAATGATGGTATATTTTTTAGAAAATATTGTCTGGTATTTAGTGAAGAGTAAACAAGTATTAACAGAAAAAGGAGAGAAAATTACACATAAAATGAAATATATTAATTTTATGTATTTGTAGTTTCAAAATACCAAGTTGAAAATTAGGTTTTCTAATGCAACAAAGGTAATGGTATTATGAGGAATTCTTTATGATTATTTTTACATGTTTCGCCTTGAACCCATGAAGTGGTATAATGACTATTCTATCATTGTTCTATGAAACTATTAAAGGCAAAGCATTTAAAATAAATTAACCTCAAAAAATCATGTAAATTTTATTTTTATAATATCCCCTAAACTAACTGTAGTAGGCTGAAGCAATTGTAATGAATATATTCCAAATATATCTGAGGCTAAATTAAAATAAGTAGATAAGTAATTGAGAATAGTAACATACCAGAGATTGCATTTAAGAAAAAATTTTTCCTGGGATATGAATCAGGATTGAATGTTAGCAAAGTATATAAAAGTCACAAGGGTCAATAACAGGGGACAACAGGAAGGACATGATAGAGATGTGTGTGTGTGTGCATATGTGCAGATGAGAGAGAGAGAGAGAGGAGAGAGAGAAAAAAAGTGGGACAGGGAAATTAATATGAAACTGACATATTTAACATCAATTTAGCATATTCAATCAATATAACAGAAGAATGAAAGAATACTGATTATGCCATAATAGGATAGATCACATCTGTTCTGAATACAAGGTGATTTAAATATTAAAACAAACACACATACAAATACAAATATAAGGAATGTATGGGATCTAGTCACCTTATGTAAATGACATACATTAATGTAGAAGGCCACTTGTTTGTTCGTGGCTGATCAGCCCCAAAATAACAACACAGAAACTGTATTACTTAAATCACTGCTTGGACTTTTAGCTCTAGCTTCTTATTGGCTAGCTCTTACATCTTAATTTAACCCATTTATA
>LOJH01060962.1:2075-13131 GCA_001685095.1 Ellobius talpinus
TCTTTCTTTCTTTTTCTTTCTTTTGGCCAGGTCTCACTGTGTAGCTCAGGTTGACTTTGAGTTTCTAATCCTCCTGCCTCTACTTGCCAGTCACTGGTATATGCTACCACACCAAACTGGTTAATGCTTTTAAAAAACAAAACCAAACCTTGGAAAATAATTTTAAAAGATGCTAAAAATCATTAGTGATACTGAGGTCTGCCTTCATGTCCAGCCAGTCCCATGTCCTGTATTCCATCTTGGAAGCAGCTATTTAAAATGGCTGCAAGTAGCCAGACATGGTGTTGCATCCCTTTAATCCCAGCACTCAGAAGACAGAGGTGGACAGATCTCTGTGAGTTTGAGGCTAGCCTTGTTCTACAGAGAGAGTTGGAAGACCAGGATTTCCTTATATAAGGAAACCCTGTCTCAAAAAAAACAAAACAAACAAACAAAAAGCCTTGGGGTCATGGAGATGTTTCCATAGGCAACGTGCTGTCCTCCCAAGTGTGAGGGTCAGAGTTTGGATCCCTGGCTCCCATGTAAATTCTGGGTGGGTGTTACAGTGTGCATGTTGTCCCAGCACTAGGGAGATAGAGACAGAGATAGGATTCCTAGAGCAAACTGGCTAGACTAACTGAATCCGCTAGCTCTGGGTTCAAGTGAGAGGTCCTGCCTGGTTAATTTTGTTTGTTTTTTGAGACAGAGTTTCTTTGTGTAGCCCTAGTTTCCTGAAACTCACTCTGTAGACAAGGCTGGTCTCGAACTCACAGAGAGCTGCCTGCCTCTGCCTCCAGAGTGCTGGGATTAAAGGCGTGCACCACCACTGCGCAGCTGAGCTCTTGTCTTATTATATAATGTGGAAACAATCAAGGAAGACATCCAACATCAACCTCTGAGCACCATACACTTATAAACACATATGTATGCATGCAAGCATGTACATGTACACACAAAAACATGCATGCACACCACACATTTATAAACATGCAAAACCTTTTTAAAAAATGAAAATAGCTTTGGCATTGTCTGTCTCCCCTCCAGTTCTGGGCATTGCACTCACAGCATGGCAGCACTCTTCCATTGAGCTATGTCCCCAGTCCCAAGGATTTGTTTCTTCTAAACCTTAAATATTATATTGGCATACACACAGTGTGTGTTTGGGATTGTTCAATAGCTAACTTTTGGGAACAAATGGAAAAAAGGGAGCCATGGTTTGTAGAGCATTTTGATTCCTGTGGCTTAAATTCCCACCGTGGCTAGCATGCTTCAGTGCACCAAAGCAGCAGGCTGTGCTTTAGGTCTTACTCTGCATGACATCGGTCATCACATCCCATGGCGATGGCCAGTAGATAGAACACCATGCTGCCACAGTTGCACTGCTGGGTCCCTGTGGCCCAGGGTTGTATTTGGTTACCGTCTGTGAGGTCTTGATGGATGAGAACACTTAGGTTTAAGCCTATCACCAGCATTGCTGGCCAGTGTGCTGACTGATGGGCAGCCATGGGTATAATGTTTTTTCTGCTTCAGTTTAGTGTCCATAGCTGTCCTTGAGGGATGTGATCTTGCTTCTAGCCAAGGGCCCTGGGTCATCCTTCTTGGCTGTGGGAGAGGTAAGGTCATCTGGGCAGGTCGCTTGGGACCTTGTGGTCCAGGCCAGACTGTCCGATCAGCCTTTATCTCTGACTTTGGCTCTAGGTCTAAGGCGGGTAGGCAATAGGGAGAGATGTGTCCAGTTCTCTCCCTACTCTCCGATAAAAGCCTGGAGGACAAGCCCTGACTGTTGGTGTTGATAAGTTTTTATAACGCGCATAGCAGAGGACCTAGGAACTTTGCAAGTCTCTCTGGAGGGTGTGGTCCCTTTCCGAGACATGAAAATGAAGAGATAATACTTAAATAAGAGTCTTGATTTGTTACTGTGTATTCATGAGTCCATTGGGCTCTAGAAACAGATTGCATGGAGTTTTTTCTTCCCCTTCCCTTTCCTGACCTTTTGGAGACAAGGTCTTGTTAGCCACAGGCCAGACTGGCCAAGAACTCATAGTCCTGATGCTTTAGCCTCTCAAGGGCTAAGTGTATGCCACTGTAGCTAAGAGCTTGGGAGTGTGGGGCAGGAGAATTGCTGTGGGTCCAAACTCAATCTGGGTTGTATAATGAGTTCCATCCAGTGTGGGCTACAGAGTGAGACCCTTTCTCAAAAAATCCAAAAGCAAAAATACACAAAAAGAGCAAGGAACATATGTTTGCCAGAAGTTCCCAAAGCCATCCTGTGCCCTCTTCCAGACATTGTCTACTCCCCTGACCCCGACCTGATGGCATAGAGATTGGGATAGTTGTATCCATCTCTGCCTTCCTGAAAACAGGCTGTACAGGTGTCGTTGGCCCGTGTTGTTACATAGCACTTATTTGCTTCTGGATGAATCTTCGTGTGGTGTACAGGTTGGGGCTTGTGGTAGGTTATGTAAGACCCTCTAAAACAGCAGTTTTAACCTATGGATCATGACCCCTTTGGGGGTCAAATGACCCTTTCACAGGGGTCACCTAAGGCCATCTGCATAACAGATATTTATATTATGATTTATAACAGTCACAAAATTATATTTATGAATTAGCAACAAAAATAATTTCGTGGTTGGAGATCACTGCAACATGAGGAACTGCATTAAAATGGTTGCAGCATTAGGAAGGTTGAGAACCACTGCACTAAGAAATGCTCCTGACAGATCCCACTCACTTGTAATACTTGAGACTGTGAGACTGTGAGACTTAGCTGGCAAGAGGAACTTTGTAGATTTTTAGTAAGGGTCTTCCTATGGGACAAATTGTCCTGAATTATTCCAGTCTTGGGGAGGCAGTGTCCAAGTTGAGATGTGATGATTCGAGCTGAGGGAGCAGTGGAATCTGAAGACTCTCCACTGTTGGCTCTGGACATGGAGAAAGAGATTAGCTGAGGGAACAGAGCAGCCTCTGGAAGCCAGGAAGTGCAAGAGAAAGACATCCCCTCTAGTGCTTCTGGAAGGGATACAGTCCTTCTGACCCATGTTCAAGGATGCATTTGCTGTTTAGATTGTGTTGCAACAGGGATGGAAAATTAGTACTACTGAGAATATTCTAGAACACATCTTGCACAGTGACTAGAAGTTACCACAGTCACCCAAGATGCCCCCAGAGCAACAATAGGAGTTGCTTTACCTTCTCCCCAGCACTTTGTGGCATCTGGGAGTAAACATTTTTAAATGACAAGGCAGTAGGACTCCATAGCCAGTGAACACAATGGTGCCATGTGTACGGGAGGCCAGTGTTCGGAAAATGCCAGTAATTCTCATTGCTGCCAGCTGAGGAGAGGAATGGCGTGGTCATGCCATTCTCTACCCAGGGAATGAGAGTTCCTCTTCCAAGGAAGTGCCTGGGCTGGCTGATTGATTGATGATGAACTCATAGAACTGTCGATCTGAAGAGTTTGAGCAATCCTGATCTCATTCACCTCTGCATGGATCTCATTGACCAGGGCAAGTGGTGGGGGAAAGCCCAGGCTGTGTAGTCAGCTGGTCAGTATGAAAAGTGCCATCACCTGAGTGCTGTGTCCAGGAGCAGGTCTCAGCACCATGGAGCTCTGCATGTGTCCTCTGTAAATGTCTGTGATCCTGGCTCCCCTGGGAGTGGTGGGTGGGTGCCTGGGAGACCTAAGATCTTCAACAGGCAAAGTCAGGCAGTGGTGGCTGAGTTCATTACAAATAATGGCATATGGGATAAGTTTCTTTTATAGGAGTTGGTAATACTGGGCTCAGTGTTCATTCATCCATCCATCCATCCATCCATCCATCCATCCATCCATCCATCCATCCATTCATTCATGATCAAGCTATGTAACACATGTAATACAGTGGTGAGAATTGCAGACTCCCAAGGTCATATGCCTTCTCATTATTTGTAATTTATTATTTGTAGTCTGGGTGACCATTTCTAGATCTTCTTTATGACCAATTTCTTATTTTTGGGGGGGATGGGGAACAGGAGTGCTCATCTCATGGGTACTAAGTATATCCTCTACCATCAAACAGCATTCCAACATTCTTAGCTCCCCGTTTTCTGATTCCTAAGGTGAGGCAGTAACAGTGCCTCCATTCTGGGGTTGGTGTGAGAATTCCTTGATAGCCCTCAGTGCTGGAAATTGTTGCACTACTCTCAGGTACAAGTGGTATAAGTTGTTGCCTACTCTTAGGTACAAGCTGGTGTGTGATGGCTTCCAGATGACTTGCTGGTGTATTCCTGTAATACACTAGAACACTTGGGAATTGAGGACCAGAGGTTCAGAAGTTCATGGGTCTATGACCTAACACAGTAAGTTGAAAACCAGCTTAGGTTACATGAGACCCTCAAAGAAATAGAACACTTTTTTGCAATGCTGTGCAGCCTGAATAATAAAAATCCAGAGACAGATATTAGGGTTCAACCTGAAGATCAGAAAAAGCACTAGAGAGCTCTTACATCTTTGAATTCTTCAGACTGAAAGAGAGGGAGTTTCTGTCTTATCCTGCCTTATATTTCTCTATAGTGTTGGAATTAAAGACATATACCAGCATCACCTGACATCTGTGGTTAACTAGTGTGGCTGCTGGAATTAAAGGTGTGTGCAACCACTGCCTGTTCTGTATGGCTGACTAATGTGACTGTTTTGTGTTGTGTTCTTTAGATAAGCTTTATTTATTAAAACACAATATGCCATTATATTTCTCCTTTTTTGTCTAAAATAAAAAGGAAGGCTTTAACTAATATAAGAAAACTACATATAATAAGTGCAATAACTATGTACAATATATAGCCAATAACTAGATCAACAATGTCTAGTCCATTTGCATTTGACAAATTCAGAGAAAATACTCTGAATGAATACATTATCTCTCCATTCTTGGTGAGTCCACAAATACCTACTTTACTTTCTATCATAACTTGCTTTCTGCATCTGGCAAACAAGGAAAACTATAGCTATCTAGTCCTCAACTCCCTCAGAGACCCAAGAAGGAAATAATATTAACTGAGTAAGCAGAAGTGTGTGCAAGCAAATTCCAAAGAAAGTGAGAAGTGACAGAAACAGCTGGCTTCTGGACAATCCCCTAAAGTTTCTCTGCAATGCTGGTGCATCCATCTTCCATCTACACGTCTAGAATATCTGACAGACTTTTCTATGAAGCACAGTCTTTGAAGGACTGTATCGCCTTATCTGGGCAATGTTTGGCAGTTACTTTCTTTTGTGTCCTGCTTGTCCCATTAGGACAGCATATTGTCAGCAGTTGAGGCAAAGGTACTTTCTTGCCCAGTGGTTTACATTTACCATAAAGAAAGCAAACTCCATGTGAAGTTTCTTTGATGCCCATCATCTTCTCTGAAGTGGATTGCCAGGAGCAGACATGTCTGTCATTTAAAAAAAGAACCAATGTTATTAAAACAGCTTAAATACCATATTCTGTAGATCTCTGAAGTGTTTGAAGATGACCTGTCTATCTAAAATATATCTTTGTTTGACCTTGAAAACATTTAAAACTTCTGTTTACTTTTTAAAAGTAGATTCAATAATCTTCCTTTTTATCTTATCATATCTATATCCTTCCTTTTTTCTTTTCAGAGTTGATTCAGTTATCTACCTTTTTATCCTATCATATCTATATTCCCCTTTTTTCTTTTCAAAACAGGAACCTTGACTCTAATTTCCTTTGTTTAGGTTTTCTGACCATTACCAATAATAACTTGTAACCAATCCCCCTAAACAATGACAAATATCCATAAACCATTGAGTGACCCAAACCTACACACCCCACCTCTTGGGAATGTGGGCATAGTATTTTAAATTTACTTCCTGCTGTCTGGGGATGTCAGTATCTTTAAGGGATTCTAAAAAGAAAATTTTGGGTTAATTGTCAAGTCCTGGGAGAGGGAGCTGTATCATTTGTTGTCCAGTCTCTGCGTAATGGGAAAGTACAGGGCTTGTTTCAAGTCCTGGCTAGAGCAGTCTGTTAGGCTGGATCACTTCAGCTACCCGCTTCAAAATTGTTCTGAGCAGTTTGTAGTCTAAAACCAATCTTTAGGTGCTGTGTTCCCACTTAGTGGTGTTGTCATAATCCTGGAGGAATCATTGTTGTGGGGCTTCATCCTCCTTATGGAGACGTCAAAGGCCACAGTTATGGATGCTTATGACTCACTGCAGAAAACTGATACAGATTAAAACCAGAAATCATATACAGGAAGGTAGATGAAATCTATTTCTAGAATTAGTTAATACTCTATATGACCATTAATATCATGACAAAAGTTAAATATATATAATATAAAATGTATAATAATATATATTAATCTTATAAATCTTATACCTTAAGAAAGGTTATTAAAAAGTCAATATAAAACCAGAGGGTTATGAGATTAGTAGCAATATAATAGTCCTTAAATATTTGTTTTTCTTTTGTCTCATATCAGGTGACTCTTCTGACATGAGACAGAGATTTTGGATTTCACTTTAACAAGCATGCTTGGGCTTAGAGAAGGAGAGAGCCATGCTCTAACTCCAAAGCCAGCTTTAATCTTTAATTGAACTGGGACTACAAGAAGACCATTTGCATTATATTTCTGTAGAGAACAGCAGAAACAAACATTTGGGAAGATTTATGAAATTTTACCATGTTGGAAATATGATATACCAATAGGCCAATTTCTTCTTTTTCTTAAGATATTTTTTTTCTAGATGATTTGTCCATTTTCTTCAGATGTCTCATTTGCCAAGAAGTATTCAGATTCCCCAGCTGGATGTCTTTATTCTCCTGAAAAGACAGAAACAAAACCCTTCCCCAACCCTAANACATTTGGGAAGATTTATGAAATTTTACCATGTTGGAAATATGATATACCAATAGGCCAATTTCTTCTTTTTCTTAAGATATTTTTTTTCTAGATGATTTGTCCATTTTCTTCAGATGTCTCATTTGCCAAGAAGTATTCAGATTCCCCAGCTGGATGTCTTTATTCTCCTGAAAAGACAGAAACAAAACCCTTCCCCAACCCTAATTTTGGGGAGATCCTCTTTGGGCAAGTTATATCTGATCAAATGAAAAGCATTTGTTAGTTTTATAGGTTAGTTTAGATTGAATAACCATGGTGCTTAGTGAAGTATCATCTCTACTAATTAAGAAATATCTCTTGTTTAATTTGAACCTTTATCAGTTTTGATGGTATCCATAGCTTTTTGTCTTCTGTGGAAACAAAAGCAAAATCCCTTCCCCAGTGTAACACATGTCCTGGTTTCCATTCTGAGGTCCGTACATCTTCAAAGTATATTGACTGATTTAGTTCTGTAATTTTTTCCTATTAGCCAAGGTCTCTCTGCATCTGTTATTCCTTTCTCATTAGCATTTAGAAAATTCAAAATTAATAAAGCATTATGCAGTCTATTTCTGTGGATATTTATCATCCCTTTCTGTTTATTTAACATATCTTTCTATAACTTTTTGTCCTGTATGATTGTGTGGAATACCTGTAATATGCTTTATAGTATAATAAGCAAAAAACTCATTCATCTTATTAGAGACATATGCTGGAGAATTGTCTATCTTTATTTGTACAGGTATACTGATGATGACCATAACTTCTAACAAATGTATGATTACTGAATCTGCCTTTTCTGAACTCAAAGCAGTTGCCCATTGAAAACCTGAATAGGCATCAATAGTGTGGTGTACATATTTTAGATCTCCAAATTCTACAAAATGTAACATATCTATCTACCAGATTTCATGAGTACCCTTTGGGTTTCTCCCTGCAGGTAGTGGTGTTTGGTTGCATCAAGAACAAGTAGGACCTTTCCTTATAATTTACTTGGCTTGTTGCCATGTGATAGAAAAGTCTTTTTTTTAATTTTTACCATTTAAATAATGTTTTTGTATAGAATTCTGAGGCCTTCAGCACATTTCTAATCAATAATTGGTCAGTTTCTGCATTACCTTGTGCTAGAGGACTTGGTGGACCCGTATGGGATCAGATGGGTGCTATGTATATGGGATGATGCCTATTCCTCACTGTATCTTGTAACTGAATAAATAATAAAGTCAATTCTGTATCATCTGGTATAAATTCAGCCATTTCAATATGCAAAACAACTCTTTCTATATACTACAAATCAGTAACTATGTTGAGAGGTTCTTTAAAATCCTTTAGTACTATGAGAATAATGTATAATTCTTAATTCTGACTTTTGGAAAGAATCATAAGTACTTTAATCCACTTTATATAAATTTTCTTATTTGTAACCTGCTTTTCCCGATTAATTTGCATCAATATGGAATGTAGGGCTCCAGTTATTGGTGTGGCCCATACAATGCGATGAAGGATCCAGCTAGTTCTCTTTATAAGTTGAATTCTTTTGCTTTTGGTATAGTTTGTCTAACCTCTTCCAAAAAATTACTACAAGATCTTCCAGTTTCTCTATTGTTAAAGGTCAGTGCTTAACCCATACAGGTTTGTCTGCTAACCATTTTAAAGATAGGGCTGTTGGTGCCTTTGAAAGATCAGCAGCTGTTGTGTCCTGTTCTTGTACAACCTGAATGATCAGTGACTATTCTTTGTAAAACTTCTAATATTTTCCCAAAAATATATGTTAATTTATGGTTTGTTTCTAAGATTGGGAGAATATTAATCTGAGTATTCCATTGCTATAATAAATAACATCCCCACAAATTCACTGCTAAGTTAGTCACATATGGTTTTAATATTCCTCACTGTCCTTCTGGCCCTATACATTCAATCCATCTTGTGCTTTGTTCTAACTGAGATAATATTCCAATACTTAAAACTGAATATTTACAACTTAAAGAGGGCAATTTGGATGCCAAGATTCTGATAAAATTATTATTACATCTGCACCTGTGTGTACCAGGCCTTCAATGAGAATGTCCTTTATTTGTATTTTTATTTTTGGTTTTTATTTATTTATAGAAGTTTGCCAAAGTACTCACTTTATGGTTTCTCCTAAACTTTTTGTTCTCTTTTCTATAGCTGTTTTATTATCCAGAGCAGTATGGTTTATTATAATAAGCATTAGTTTCTTTAATTGCTCTGGGAAGGAATTTCATCTAAGATGCCAGGAAATGACTGAACAAGATTTGGTATAGGGGCCTGTGAGAGGCCCCTCACAGAATTTCCTGATGGCAGAGAATTACCTTGAATATTCCTCATTGACCTACACTCATTAGTCCAATGCCTGCCTTTGCCACACTATCCACATAATCCACAAGGGAATGGCATTTTAAATGCATTATTCTTAGAAAAATCATTGTTTCTAGAAATGCCCTGTCTACAGTCCTTTTTAAGGTGACCTTGTTTGCCACCATTATAAGATTTGATGTTTTGATTTTTTCTCAAATCTCTGGAAATCACCTCTCCTATCCATATATCATCATATTCATGAGATTCAATATTAATTTTATCTTGGATGCATTCCTCCAAAGGTGCTGGCCTTGCCTTTAATGGCCTAATTATCCATTTGCACAGATAACTGGCATTTTCCAAAGCCAGGGATTGATTATTGTCTAGCTTCTGAAACTGGTAGCATTCTATTTACTCCTGAAGTCAATCTTTGTAAGAGATCCATAAAGGCTTTCTTTGGGCCCTGTGTAACTTTAGTAAATGACTCAGTTTTCCTTCCTATTTCTCCAGTTCTGTCCAAAGCTTTAAAAGCTGCTGCATGGCATAAATGCAGGATGTGGGAATCATATACAGCTTGCTTTTCTATACTAACATGATCTTTTTCTCTAAGAATTTGATCTTGCGAGATTTCCCTACCTCGAGCTTTACTCTGTTGTTCAATAATCTTAGCTTCTTCTCTGAACCACATACTCCATTGTAATTGTGGAGCTGGCTCTAAAACAGCTTTAACCAATTCTGTGCAGTCGTTAGGGATAATTCTATTACAAGCTCACCATAAGTTTAACATTTGCTTCATAAAAGATGAATGCATGCCATATGAGACTATTGCTTCTTTGAATCTCTTTAAATATAACAATGGCACAGGAGTTCAGTTAGCTGTAAGAGAGCCTCTGCCATTTACAAGTTCTGTAAGATTATTGGATATATTAATGTTGGTTGTCTGAAAACCTTAGGCTTTTCTCCTTATTCTTATAAGGATATGCTTATTCTTATAAGCAATGCTGAAATTGGCTCTTCAATAAATTCCTCTGTCCGGATTTGAAATCTCTGTGATCTGTTTTATTAGATTTTTCTAAGCCTGTATCTTAGCACTCAAATTAACCATCTTCTTTAGTGATAAGACATAAATGATAAAGCTGATTATGTTTATAATTGACATTATATAAATTTCATTTAAATTAAATATTCTCTCATTTAATTGTCTTATTTTCAAACTGTCCAGCATTTTGTCATTCAGAGACCTTCATTGTAATGGTTTTTCATATTTTTAAAATTTTAATTCATTTAAAAAGAAAAAAGCTATCTCTTCTCATTTTACATGCCAAATTAATTTCTCACTCCCTAGCCTCCTCCTGCTCCCTCCACCTTACTGCCTACCCCCAACCCACCACCCCATCCACTCCTCAGAGAGGGTAAAGCTTCCCCTGGGGAGTCAATGAAGTCTAGCACATTGCTTTGAGGCAGGACCAAGGTCCTCCCAACTATATCTAGGCTGAGCAAGGTATCCCTCCAGAGAGAATATGTTCCAAAAACCCAGAACAAGCAGTAGGGATAAATCCTGGTCTCACTGTCAGTGGCCCCACAGTTTGACCTAGCCATATAACTGTCACCCACATTCAGAGGGCTTAGTTTGGTCCTATGCTGGTTCCCTCCCTGTCAGGCCAGAGTTGGAAGGTTTCAGCAAAGCATTTCAGTGGGTGTTCCCATCATGGTCTTGACCTCTTTGCTTATAATCTCACTCTTCCCTGTCTTCTACTGGACTTTGGGAGCTCAGCCAAATACTCCGTTGTGGTTCTCTGCATCTGCTTGTTGTAAGGAAGACTACTTGTTGGTTCCTGGCTGCTCAGCCCCAAAATAATCACACAGAAACTCTATTATTTAAATCACTGCT
>LOJH01060963.1:0-11055 GCA_001685095.1 Ellobius talpinus
GGCCAATCAGTTTGTAACTAATGTAGACCTCTATGTGATTTCTTTGGGACTTAATGACTAAGGGAACCGGGCAGGACTGAAAACCCCAGATAATATACCATATCCCTTTTAAATGTAAACAAACATTTTTAAACAATCATTTAGGTAATTTGTTGCTCTTTAACTATTTCCTGGTGATTAAGGGTGCTGTTAATTAGATCTTTCATGAGATATCCTGTGTGGTAGGTCCATCTCCACCAGCAGTCCTGAAGCTGTAGTGGACGTTGAAGAATCTGGGCCATTGCTTCAGTGTGTCTTGTTTGATCAAATCATATTAGTCAGTAAGGAATCCACAGCTTTTTTCCCTCTGTGGAAACAAAAGCAGAACCTCTTTTCCAAAGCAACATATTCTTAGACCCAAATTTTGAAGTCAAGATACATTTAAAATATATATGTTGGTTTAGCTTAGCAGCCTATAAAATATGATGTCTCTCTGTACTTAGCTCACTCACAGTCAAAAAATTCAAAGAAAACACAATGATATACATAATCCAGACTCTGTGTGTTTTCCATCTTCATGTGGCTTATTTTCATTACTCCTTTAATTTATGACTGTCTTTACGCTGTCTCTTTGAAGACTTTACTTTATTCTTTAAAACTATTATTTTTATAACTGTCTATACTCTTTTTCTTCTCTCTCTCAAGCCTACATACATTTTTTAAACACACTGAGAATTGTTCAGAAGTTTCTTTATTTCTAAATCTGTCTTTATTGCATATCTGTAATCATTTTCTGACCAGGAACACTTTTATTGATGTTAAGTAGGTATGGCTAGGACCAACTCTGCAGCCCTGTCTGTTGGCTCTGCCCAGTCCAGCATGGTGGAGGCATGTTCACTGCCAGCTCTGCAAGCCATTCTTTCTGCCCCAGCTTCAGGGACACAGTGGGTCTATGTCACCATTAAGCAATCTGTAACATGCTGCTCACAGACACCATTTAAGTGTTTGGCCTCCTGAAAGAGCCAGAGCTGTTCATGCAACTATCATGAACCAGGAAACCATCCCTTAATGGAGCGTTGCAGCCTTCACTGCCAATGATGAGTCATGAAGAACTTTCTTAAAGTAGCAGCATCACCCCTGCTTGCTGCCAGCAAATAGAGCCCATGGGGGGAATGCAGCTACCAAGAAGCTGTGCTAAACTCTGTTTTTCTGTGTGCATGTGTTTAGGATCCCTTTTAAAGCTCTCTCAGGTTTTATGTGGATGTAGTCAGCACATGTTGGCATGGCAATTTGTAGGCAGAGGCTGTTTGGTCATTCCCTGCTGCCCAGACCCAAATAATAACACAGAAACTATATTAATTATGACACTGTTTGGCATATTAGCTTATGCTTCTTATTAACTAACTCTTTCATTTTAAATTAACCCACTTTTATTATTCTGTTTATCACTACAAGTCTGTGGTTTACTAGGTAAAGTTCCAGCGACTGTCTCCTTCAGAAGCTACTTGGCATCTCCTAGACTCCACTTACTTTTTTCCTCTTTCTCTCCTTGGAATTCCCACTTTGTTCTATTCTGCCCTGTCATAGGCCAAAGCAGCTTTATTCTTTAACCAATGGTAGCAAAACACATTCACAGCAAACAGAATGGACTCCCATATGATATACAAAGTCAACAGAGGAAATATTATTCTGAAAACTAAACCAGATGCAGACCATTTAGTTGCATAATTTCTTCTTGTAATGTGAATTCATGAAATTTTGGACAACCTCAGGTTATAACTAATGATTCATTCTTAATTTCTTTCAGTTCTCACCATAAAACAATTTGTTTTTCAGAAGATAGAGAAACATAACAATTATCAATGTATAGTCACTTAAAAATATGTAACTCTCACAGAAATTATAATACATTCCAAAATGGTTTCATTATATTCTCCAACTATAAGATTAAACTGAGAAACTAAATCTCATCACAATTAACTTTGTGTTTTAGCATAATATATACATGAAAACATTTAATTAAGTTTTTATAATAGTCACTTCTAAAGGACTAATGTTATGAACTGCAATTATAAATGTTGGATAGCTAAGAAACATGCCATCTATGAACAACCTAATTCAATCATAGAAGTAGCAATGATAGCTAGGTATCCAGAACTCAAAGCCCCAATAAAATGTACATCACTAAAAATTACTAAAATGTGTTCTATATTCTTTGATATTTATTTTAGCAAGGATAAACTAAAACTTTTAGTCAAGTCAACAAAACAGAATGTGATGATGTGACCAAATTTCTACATGATGCTAAAACAGGCAGGGATGAGGATATAAAAAATGCAAAATGATATTGATGTGCTAATAAAAGAGGAGTCCTAGAAAAATAGCAATAATGCCAATGGGGGAGGAATTTATTAGGAACAAGATCAGGTTTAAAGAAATGTCTGGAATTCATAACCAACTATGAACTAAGTATAAATACTATTGCATGCATGGCCAGTAAAAAAAAATAATATACTACCCAAAGAACTAATGTTTCTTTGGCTTTTTAAAGAACAAAATAGGATACTAAATGTTTCAGAAACATTTTGTTCAATCCTCCTGTCTTGGCATTTCTCTACTGTGATAAAACACTGACCCCCAAGCAACTTGGGGGGGAAAAGGTTTATTTTGACATATAACTCTCAGGCCACACTCCATCACTGAAGGAAGACAGGATAGGAACTCAAGGCAAGAACCTGGAGGCAGGAACTATAGCAGAAAACATGGAGGATGCTGCTTACTGGCTTGCTCTTCATGGCTTGCTCTGCCTGCTTTCTTATACCTCTCAGGCCCACCAGGTAAGAGCTGACAGCAGCAACAATGACTTGGGGCCCACCACATCAATCATCAACCAAGAAAAAGCATATAGGCTTGACCACAGGCCAGTCTGGTGAAGGCATTTTCTCACTTGATGTTCCCCCTCTGTTATGTCAAAACTACAAAAGCTAGCTAGAACATCTCTAAGTAGCCTATGTTACAGATGATATATTTACCCTCATCATAAAATGAGATAAATAATGCCTCAGTCTTATTTCAAATCTTTCATGGACATTTAGAAAATGGCTATGGTAGTCTTGAAAAGTGAGGATTTATGACACTGGACTATATCTATACTTTGCCTTTTCTCTTGGATAATCTTTTTATCTCTTCTTTTCAATATTTTGAATGAATATATAGAACAGATGATTGCTACCTTGCGATCTAATTTGATTTCTTGGTGAAACCAAAATGATAAATCATATTTAATTATGATCATTAAAAGAGATATATCAAAATGTATAATTGCCTGTTCATCACAAAGATTATGAAAAATTAGTATTTTTTAATTTTGAGAGTGACCAAATTAAGCAAATGTTTCCTGCCTCATCTAAATCAGTTTTCCTTCCCTATTCAATCTTCAGAAAATAAGAGGTTGAGTTAAATAGATATTAAAGATGCTCAGTCTTCCATCCTTCAGGCAACTAGATACAAAAGGTTCTAGTGCCAGACTTTGAACTTCCACTTGAAATAAATTGATAAAATATTTTACTTTTTAATTTTGTTTTTGAAATTATAATATAGTTACAGTATTTATTCCTTTCGTTTCCTTCCTTCAAACCTTCGCAGATACCCCTTTCCACTCTCCTCCAAATTTATGGCTTCTTCTTTTCATTAATTGTTATTGAAAGCATGTATAATTATGTATACATACATATATATATCCCTAAATATTGTCTTTTAGTCTATATAATGTTACATATATGTATTAAAGTCTTACCAAAATGACTGTCCAAACATGAGTTGAACAAGGATGACACGAAAGGACATGCCAAAATGCATGGAAAAAAGCACATGGTGTTTCAACCTTATACAAAGAATTATAGAAAAAAATACAATTATAGAAGAAAGCTGGGAGAAGGAGATATGGTCTTGCCCAGGGAAGAGCACACCAATTTGTTGTTCAGTGCCAAATGATCACCCCTGAAAAATATTTTATCTTTAATAAGATCAATTGATGTTTTCATTGTATCCACATCTACACAGTACTTAAAACTCTGCTGTATTTGATAACTTTGTGTTTTGTAGTCAGTTTTAAAACTTTATTTATACTAATTCTTTCAAAATGTCATGCATTCATGTAAACAATGTATTTTGATCATATTAAACACCCCCTTTCCCCACTAATCCTCCAATACCTACCTCCCACCATACTCCAAACTTCATATCCTCTCTTTTTAAACACCTTACCTAGTGCTTCCTGTATATGCATGGATCTGGCAGCAGTTCACAGGAGCATGGTTAACCTGTCAGGGATCACATCCCTCGATGAAACTGACTCTCCCTCCACAGGCATTCAACTATCCATAGCTTCTCAGATGAGAGGGACAGGCTTGTGTGCACCTCCCCACCCCATGCTGCAATGCTCACTGAGATAATCTTGAAGAGTTCTTTAGTAGGCCACCAAAGCTGCTGTGAGTTCATGCGTGCAGTTGTCCTCCTTTACCTCTGGGTCTTAAAAATCTTTCTGGCTGCCTCTTAAACAATACTCAATGAATCTTGAGGGGTACAATAGCTGTACCATTTGCAGCAAAACATTCCACAGTAACTTATTCTCTGCACTTTGACAAGTTAATATTTTTTGTGCTAAATACTATTTACTTCATAAAAAATAATTTGACAATGTCTGAAAGCTGCACTAGTCTATGGGTATAAAAATATGGATTTATAAGGCAGTTTGATACCATGGCTATTCACCAAAGTATCAGTGATAAGTCCACCCCTGGGTCATACAAAGTCCCAAAATGTGTGTTCTTGGCTGGAGTTAAAATACCAGGCATGTGTTTCCTCCTGTGGAACAAGCCTTAAATTCAATTAGTACACAATTAGTTACCTCCATAACATTTATACCACAATCTCACCAAGATGTTTATCTTGTGAGACCAGTTCTTGTTATAAACTGCATGGTTCATAGGTGGTTGTTGATAGTTTTTCTCTTCTAGCAATCTAGGTAGAGCCTTTTATTACTAGGAAAGTTAGCCATTAGGGAGGAAGCTTCCTAGTCAGTACCAGCTTGATTTCTCCAAGTCCTGTGACCAAAAAGTGTACTATTTTCAGCAACAGGATCTTTACCATCAAATTCTTATGGGCAATCAAGAACAATAACTTTAGCTTACATTGTTCTGGGTGTCTCCAGGACACCCCTGACCAACAATTTGGACATGAATTTCCCATATCTAGCACTGGGCTTTTTATTTGTCAACCAGTAGCTTTTGAGATATATGCATTGTCATATGCTATATAATGTCATGTGTTAGTTAACACATACTGTATATATGTTAATTTAATCCAACATATTGCATGTTTATATGGATGGATTTTTACACTTTTATATACTTATGCTATTATCTTTCACTTTGCTAGGATGGCTTTTTGTGTCTTTTTTAACTCCTCTAATTCTTTGATGAAGTTTGTTACTGTTCTTTTAAGATTTTGTGTCCTGGGGTTCATCTAGGTAATTCTAATTGAAGAACATTTCTATAGGAATGGTTGATTTGAGGAGGGGACATATGGGCTTAAATTTTCATATTGCTTTTCCAATGAGACCTGGGTATGTATAGTTCTCTTACTAGTTGTGTGTCTGATGTGTACACAGCAGGAGGACTGGTCCACAAAAAGTGCCACACAGCCAGAACTGGGAAGGTAGAAAGGTGTGGGTTGGGTGTTGATTAGAGAATCCAGAGTAGGTCTGGTGGTTGAGGTTGTGTTAAGAAAAGGTAAGATCAGGTAGACTCAAAAGGCTGGACTAGTTCACAGGATGTGCATGCTGGGCTGAGCTTACAAGATCGATCTGGAGTAAGAAGCTATGGGACAACTAGAGGAGGAGATGCTGTGCAGTAGAGCTATCTCTTCATACTACATGGGCCAGCTACCAGGTCCCTGAAGTGGAAGAGTCAGTCCCAAAGGGAGGGAGAGGGGTCTGGATGAGGTTATGATCCTTGGCAAGCATCCACAGGATGATGGTAGTAGTGGGGAAGGACTGTGCTAGGGAGCACAGGTAGATTACTTGTGTGTGTCTGTACTGCCAGGATGAAACAAGTTTTTGAGCAGGAAAAGACTAATCGCCAGTCTTTGCTTGTCCATTAAAGGCTTTCAACAATGTGAAATTTCTATTCCTTCTGTTTTAACTACTTTCTGCTTTTAATCTCTGAACAATAAAAAGCTATCAAATATTCTCCCCATAATAACTACCTCAATTGAAATTATAGTTACTTTTTATCTAAGTTAAATTCTTAGTTGAAAAAAACTGCTCTGCTAATCTGCTTTGAGTTTTCCATAGTTGTCAATTTCTGTTTTAAAGAGTATTGACATTAAAAAGTTAACATTGTCATGTGGCAAGCACCAGTACTATTTTTCAGGAAAATCAGTTTATTTTTTAATGTTTATTTTTAATTGAAATAGAACTACATCACATTCTTCCATCTCTTTTCTTCCTTCCCTCCAGCCCCCTAGCTCCCCCATGTTGAACTGCTCCCATACCCCCCACTCTCAAGCTGATGGCCTCTTTTTCTATGATTATTACACACACACATGTATTATGTGTGCATAAATATATAAATACAACCTGCCGAGGCTGTTTTTTGTTGTTTGTGATCCCTACTGGTCTTTAGCACTCAGGAATCAACACAGGAGAATAGTTGTCAGCATTAAAATTCTGTATCATAAACCTATGATATATATAGGCCATTGGTCTATACAATACAGACTGAATTAGAGTGACATAAAAACAATGTATGAGGCCAGAGATCAGTGCTAGGACATTTTGTTTTGAGTCAGAAAACCAGAGAGGATCAAAAGATCATAAACACAAAAGGAGACTGATTTGAAAACTAAAACAAAGCTGAGCCTGCAGATGAGTAATTCACAAAGCCACACTCAGAAAATCCAAGAAGGCAGAAGAAATGAAGTTTTCCTTTGGTATGAATTTAGATAGGGGTTGTGCCTTTTAGTAAGAGAAAGTTCTTTGCATATCATAATAGACAGTTCTTAATCTCCTTTTTCTGTGAATCAAGTTTCCTTTGGGTGATAAAAAGAATCTTATGATCCCAAAAATTAATATGCAACAAGATTTAAAAACTATGTCATACTTTCCAAGGATGAAATGTTATAGTTTTCAAAATAAAATAGCCACCAAGCTGAGTATATGTATTTTATACTGCAAAGAAATGTTAAATATAATTCCCACTAATAGCATGGAAATTTAACGTACTACGGAGTTCTTTATGCTGTTTTATCAGCCTCCAGAGTGAAAGAAAAAGAAATACCCTCCAGGTCAATTTCTTACTAAACAAAGGAATGAACTCTACAACCACCCAGTGCTCTGGCCATTCAGCATTTGTTTAAACATTTCTAGACCTGAGGAGCCCATTCAATTGTTAACCAGCTTCATTTTTTTTATACTCAAGCCCAAAATCTGCTTCCTTTATACTCATTCATCTATTGTATTTGATTCTTTGGAGCTACTAAAAAAAATAATAATCCTTCAATCTGACAGTCATTGTTGGTCACAGGTACTGACACTGGTTTTTTAACTGGTAAAGACTCCAAGCATTCATATATCAGCTTCATATCAAGAAAATAAAATAAAATGAGAGAGTGAATGAGGGATCAAAGATTGCCTTTGTCATTCATATATTTTTCAAGAAGTAAACATGTCTTATCCACTGAAGTTATTTTTGCTACTAAAGTCGCATGATTATTAGATTTAAACTTCCCTTCAGAAAAAAATGTCTAATTCATTATTCAATGCTGAGTGTCAACTAATCCTTGGTATATATTAGATGATGACCATATATATTTTTATTGAAGTGATATATAATTTCAACAAAACCAAAGACAATATGAAACTGAAAGTTAAGACAGGGTTTGACATACAAGCTAATCTAAAACAAGATCCTAGAAGAAAAGTTGTCTTGCTATATTCAGATTATTTTTTAATAATTACCAGAAATGTCTTACTTTCAATAGTATTAGATACTATTAAAAATCTATAGATTTTTATAGATACTATTATAAATATATGATGTGATTTTCATACTTTTGTTTTTGCAATGCTCCCAAATAAATTGCATTAAATTGTGTCAGTGAAGTGCATAAATGTATAGATACATGTTTTAGAATTTTATTTATTTATTTATCCTTCTTTTATATCATACATTCTGACCACAGCCTCCTCTCCCTCCACAAATCCCAGTTGTAGATGGAAGTATCTGTCATATACAGTCCCACAGCTGTTCAGTCCCAAAGAAACACACAGAGGCTTATATTAATTATAAACTGTTTAGCTTATTAGCTCAAGCTTATTATAACTAGCTCTTACAACTTAAATTAACTCATAATTATTGTCTATGTATAGCCACTTGGCTTGGTACCTTTTATCAATGAGGCATTCTTGTCTTGCTTCCTCTGTGTCTGGGTAGTGACTGACTCTCTGCCTTCCTCTTCCCAGAATTTTCTTAGTCTGGTCACCCCACCTATACATTCTGCCTGGCTACTTCCAATCAGCATTTTATTAAACTGATATGAATGACAAATCTTTACAGTGTACAAGAGCATTACCCCACAGTATCCAGTTCCCCACTACTCTCTCCCCAGATCTACTGGTCCTCTGTTTCTCTTCAGAAAAGTGCAGGCTTCCCAGGGGCATCGACCAAACACGACATAACAAGATGCAATAAGTCTAAGCACAAACCCTCATATCAAGGCTGGACAAAGCATCCCAGTAGGAGAAAAAGGGTCCCCAGACCAGGGAAAAGTGCCAGATACAACCACACTCAAATTGTTAGCAGTCCCATAGGAACACCAAGCTAAACAATTGCAATGTTTATGTCAAGGAACCTAGAACATTTTATGCTAAGGATAAGCTGATTCATTTTAAAAGTAAACCCTGGGAGTTTCTTTGAGGGTTCTCATGCGGGAAATCAGCTATTCATATACCCTTGACTAAGGAATGGTCTTTCTTTCTTGAAGAACGTTGTCCTCTTTGACAAAGTGTGCAGCCTGAGGAGGAACACATATGGGATGGGGAGTGAGGAAAGGGACACCAGTCTAGCCACCCAGAACAGCCACAATCATTCTGACCATGTTGACAGGTATAGTAGCCAGATCCCAGAAAACATTAAAGTTTAAATAAGGAGGGCCTTGTACATGTGGTGGGTGTGGTGACATGAAAGATTGTAAACCAAAATGAAGAGTATATGTTTAAAAAGCCATATGAAATTCTACTATCTTGGAAATCAATTAGAAAACATAAAAGATAGTTTGAAGTGATATGTCCTGAATGGCTAGATAATGTCTGTCCTATAAGTAACAGGTCACTAAATAAATATTTTGGGACAAATATGGGGAACTCACATAGAAGTTGTTGGTCAGGGATGTCTTAAAGACCCACAAAACAATATATAATCTTTCTTTTCCTATTGCTTCCCCATAAAAACTAGATTATATGACTGCATTCCTAAAGATACCATAATTAATTGCATGACACAGTGAAATTATGCTTGAATTGGGATAGACATCTCAGGCCCTATTGTCTAGATTTAAAAGTTGTAGAAAATAGCAAGCTACTGGGAGAGAGTGGAGAAAAAGTATTAATAATCTCACCTAGCACTAAACTGCATCGTACCAATCTGCCAAAGAAGATGAGTCTACCTAGACAATAGAAGCACATATGTTAAGGAAGTAACCATTCAGTCTCTAATTGGATATGAGACCCAATCCACAGGGAGGAACCCTTCTTTGTACTATATGCTCTATCAAAACCCATGCTTGGAGAGATTATAGTCCCTAGTAGGAAAATTACTAGTATTGCTTAGCTAAATGGGCATATCACAAAACTACTTCCAAAGCATCTCTGGTTATACTCACAAACAAAAGCTACTCTCATCTACAATTAGAGAATTGTCATTCTACAGCATACGGGGGTGAATGGATAGAATCATAGCTACCCCAGGGAGGTAAAGGCTGAGAACATATGAAGCATTGGAGAAGAAGTAAAAAATAATGTTACATAAGATAGAAGTGTTGTCAACTTTCATCTTTTAGATACAATATTACCAATGCAATTATGAACTCATAGTAGATGTGATTACTGGCACCAGGTCTATTTGCATAGAAATGGCCCTGCCAACAAGCAACCATGGACTAAGGGTGAGATTGTGAGACTCTATTCCTAACTATTGAACTAAAGTTACTTAGAAATTTTGAAAGACGGGGAGCCATTGTCTTCTGTTGTGTATGTCAACCTGTCTTCACTAAATAGGTTCAAATGAAGAAATACATAGATAGCCCTAGTTGAACTCAGTGGGTTACAAAACAAAATGAAAAGTCACAGATATAAGAAACAGCTTCATAAGGCAGAATAGAAATTTCCAGGGTTAGAAGGGAGATAACAGAAGGGAAACAAATAAGAATGTATTTTAGGCAGGACTGTTCATTTGTTCCCAGCCACCCATATACAAAATAATTACTCAGAAACTATATTAATTAAATCACTGCTTGGCCAATCACTTAAGCTAGCTAGGTATTATATCTTTAATTAAATTAATTTAAATAATTTTAATTTAATTAAATAATTTAAATAATCTTAAATGGCTAACTAGCTCTTATATCTTAACCCATTTCTGTTAATCTGTGTACCCTCACATGCTTGTGGCCTACCTGTAAGATTCTGTCTGGTGTCTGCCTCCTGTGGTGGCTACATAGCTTCTGCCTGACTTTGCCTACTCTCTTCTCCTCTATCTGCTTGAAATTCCTGCAAGTCCCTATTCCTATTCAGCACTGCAACAGGCCCAAAGAATTCTCTTTATTAAACAATGGTATTCACAGCATAAAGAGGGGAATCCCACATCACCTCCTCTTTTCTCTCTAATTAAAAAGGAAGGTTTTAACTTCAGCATAGCAAGATTACATATAACAAAACAGTTATCAAGCAAGAATTATAGTTAGAATATTTATATCTACCTTATCTTTTATCATAACTAAGGAAAACTATAACTATAA
>LOJH01060964.1:0-11055 GCA_001685095.1 Ellobius talpinus
TCAACCTGAAGGTCAGAAAAGCAAAACAGCCAGCCACTGCCTCTTACCTCTACCTCAGTTTGAAATGGTGATTTTGCCTCCAGGAATCTCAGAATGAGACTGAGTGCTGTCTTCTCCCATCTTACATTCCTCCCTAGTGCTGGGATTGAAGGTGTGCACCACTACTCCCGCATTCTTTGGCAACCTAGTGTGGCTATTGGGATTAAAGGTGTGTGCCACCACTGCCTTGTCTGTAAGGCTGACCAGTGTGGCTGTTTTACTCTCTGATCTTCAGGCAAGCTTTATTTATTAAAATACAAATGAAATATCACTACATTCAGAGGACCCAGGTTCAATTCCCAGCACCCATATGGTAGTTCACAACTGTCTGTAACTCCAGTTCCGGTGATCTGACACCTTCGTACCAATGCATGTAAAATAAAGTCAAATAGATTTTTAAAAAGGTCATCATTGACGGTATTAGAGGATGCTGCAGCTCAGATTGTTACCTTCAGTGGCAAATACAGGGAAGGAGTAAACCTTTATCCTACTTTACATGTAAGTTGTATCAACTAAGAGATGAGGGAATTTTTTTTATAGAAACATTCCATCTAAAAACCCCATGGAATGTGAATGATAGAATACTTCCCTTTTAGGAAGCCCATTCCTCTGCAGTCCTGCCCCAGCCACAGAAGAAGCAAGATGTGACTGCCCTGCTGAATAAGGTACTGAGCACATGGCTAACACAGATAAGGGTAATGGGCTAATATAAGTTATAAGAGTTAATAAGAAGCCTGAGCTAATGGTCCAATCAGTTTATAACCAAAAAAAACTTCCCTTTCAATTCCTATCAAATAGCCTATAAACATTGATCTCACTAACAATATCACTAGGAGAAATGACCAGAGAAACCATACAGCACCACCTTTTAGTATTCTTGCCAAAACTTAATCCAAATCAAGTTCTTTATCCACTTACAGATACACATGGATAACTTGTATAATATGAACTTTAACTTGAAGGAGTACGTAGAACTACCCAACAGCGATGAAATCAGGAAGCTCCAGCCTGTAGGAAACATAACTGCTTCCTCAGTAAAACAGTTACATGGAAGAAGAGGACCTAGAGAAAATCAGGAGACTCAACATACTGACCAGTAAGGTTTAATACGTGGATCTTATTTTGATCCTGACTCAAACAAAGAAAAAAGAGAGGGAAAGAGAGAAAAGAGAGAATTTGAAATATGAACACTGATTTGAGTTCATGAAATAGAAGTTACTTTTCATTTTTACTAGATGAATCTATCTCTATTAAAGATTCATACTGAAATATTAATGGATAAAACGTATATGACAGCATAGATTTGTTAAAAACTATTGGTGGGCAGAAGATGGGAGCATAGTTCAGACAAGGCTGGGTGTGGCTGGGACACTGGGATTTATCTATTTTACTTGAATGCATTTGACATTTTCCATAAAGTTTTTGAAATATTTTTAAATAAAAGGGGTCTGTTAAATAAGACTTATAGACCTAAAATTATTAAAAATGAGATTAACAGAAGGCCAGTTTAGTGTTAACTTAAATTTTGCTAAAAGCCTGTATTGAATAAAATTACTAAATACTAATTTATTTTAGTTTACTTTAACCAAATAAAATTCCAAAATTGATTGCCATATCCTAATTTTAAGTTTATACTTTATACAGTTTAGTACTAATGTAATTTTTCTTCTGCTTTATAGATTTATAGCCCAAATCAAACAATCTTAATAAGTACTAGACTTACTATCCTTTGCTATGCAGGGACACGGCGTGGAGGAAGTGAGGCTACATGACCCCATTCCATTTTTTAGCAAAGAAACTCAGAAAATGAATGCTTCTATTATGTATTGACTTAAATATAGAAGGCAGGGGCAACATATAAATTATATATACATATCTAGAACTGAGGCTGTAGCTTGTGATTTGACTTAACTAAAATGACTATACATGGGCATGGCCACATCAAGAAGTAACGCCTCAGACCCGTGGGAAATTAGCAAAGCCTTGCCTTTTGGCTCAGAGGACAGCAAAACCTTCCTCTGGTAGGAGTTAGAATGTTGGCAGTGTTCGCTGGGCAGTGGTGACACATGCCTTTAATCTTAGCACTCAGGAGGCAGAGACAGGCCAATCTCTCTCTGTGAGCTTGAGGCCAGCCTGGTCTACAAAGTGAGTTCCAGGACAGTCAGAGTTGTTATACAAAGAAACACCTTGCCTTTAAAAAAGAAAAGAAAACAAACAACAGACAAAAGCATGTTGTCAGTGTGTACCAAAGACTAGCCTCTGCAGCTTGCTCCTCCAGATGTTTACAGCCTGAGGCTGTTCTCTCTACAGAGACCTCCTAGGAACTATCTAAACACAGGGCTGTCACTCCTCCCTGTCCATAATAAACTCACTGAAGTTCTAGGTTGCTGCATAGTTGGTATTGCTTCATCAGCATGCACGCAGCCCATATGACCCATCTTTTCTCTACATATGTCTTTGTGTGTGTCCTTTCTTCATCTCCTCACCACTCTGAGGCTTCCAGGACCATGCTGCTGGGTAGAGGCAGACACCTTTCTATAGTAGGGAGGACGCTATGTCCCGCCGCCTGGCTAGCTTAACCCCTGAAATAACCGCACAGAACTGTATTCATTTAAACATTACCTGGCCCATTATCTCTAGCCTCTTATTTGCTAACTCTCACATATTAGTTTAACCCATTTCCACTAATGTGTATCGCCACTTGACAGTGGCTTACCGGCATGAGTCTAACCACCGTCCGTCTTGGGCAGGAGAACCATGGCATCTGCCTGACTCTGCTCTTCTTCCCAGCATCCAGTTTTGTCTTTCCCGCCTACCTAAGTTTCTGCCCTATCAAAAGGCCAAGGCGGTCCCTTTATTTAATCAATGAAAGCAACACAAATACAGAAGGACCTCCTACACCACCTATCACACTGGCTAAAGTGGGCATCAGCACCACCAAATGACTGCAAGGATGCAGAGTGCTGAGCTACCCTTTTGTTGCTAGTGCGGATGTGAAATGGTCCGGTCACTCTGAAAAATATTAACCACACCACTATCATGTGGCCCAGTACTTGTGCTACTGGCTGTCATTCACACTAAATAAATGAAGACTATGTTTGCCTGGAAACCAACAGGTTTATAATGGCCACAATCCCAAGCAGACACACGGGAACAGTCCAGATGCCCTTTGGTGGTGAGTAGTTAATGAACAGATAGTGGAACCCTACTCAGCAGTAAAAAGAAATTAACTCATATCTACAACCACCCGAGAATTATGCTCAAGGAAAAAAGCCAGCTCCCAAAGTGGTGTACTGTTCTACTTACAGAAGACTCTTAGAATAATAAATGTTATGGAAAGAAGAGAGTAGCACCTGCTGGGGTACAATTGGATATGGTCAACAAAAGGGCAATATAATAAGGGACCCTCGTGGTGATGGATCAAAGGCTCTGCTGCCTGTGTCCCAGTTAATATCCTGGTTGTGACACTGTGCTACTGTCATGTTGAATGTTGCACTAGGGGAGACTGGGTAAAAGCATTCCGGATTTCTGTGGTTTATAACTAAGTATCGCTGTAGTTTGTTTTCTGGGCCAATAGCACAATATCACTGTCATCTTGGTCTGAGTTCTATTCAAGCTTTAGAGGCCGCATATAGCGAGGACCTTCTTCCTGGCAGTGAACAGAAGTGCAGGGCATCATAGGGTAGCGGTCTCTCTTAGGACATTAATCCATCAATCATACGAATAGATTAATTACCTCTTACAGTATGATCTCAATATTTCATAGCAGGATTAAATTTCAACATGAGTTTGTTTGTTTTGGGGGGAACAAACCATCAGACATGTGAATCTGCACTTATTTTTACATAGTTTAATTTAAAAAAATAAAAACTATGACTATTAATAAACAAAACATAGGCTGAGAGACTATTAAAAATATTTTTACTTGTTGGATGGTGTAAAGGATCAAGTGAAATAAAGCATGAGACAGCTCTTTATAAAATCTAAAATATCATTTAAAGTTAATTTTTGGCATTATTATTATTTGAGACAGGGTTTCTTAGTGTAGCCGTGGCTATCCTGGAACTCATTCTGTATACTAGGTTGTCCTTGAACTCAGAGATCTGCCTGCCTCTGCCTCAGCCTCCTGAGTGTTGGGATTAAAGGTGCATCACTACTACCCAGCTAATTTTTGGCATAATTAAATAGTAATATATGGTAAAAGAAATTTGTATATCCTAGAGTCTAAGATGTACTAAAATATAAATCTAAGACTTAGACAATGATCTAAATTCCCAAAGCTTAAAAACCTCTATGTTCTTTCTTTTCTTTCTTCCTTCCTTTCTTTTCTCTCTCTCTCTCCCCCTTCCTTTCTTCTTCCTTTTATTTTATTTTTTAAACAAGGTCTGTCTATGTAGCTTTGGCTGGCCTAGACCAGGGTGGTCATGATATGCCTGCCTCTGCTCCTGAGTGCTGGTCTTACAGGCCTTGCCTAAGCGCCTACTTTCTAGGTGCTAAGTTTGTTGCTGGTTTTGGGACCAGCACCAGACTTACTAAGTCTACAAAGAGCAATGCTGACACCTAGAGGAGACCAACTGTAACTTCCATAGCCAAATGGAAGAAAACTCCAAATAAACTTTGAGGAGGCATGAACCTGTTCAGAGTTCCCTATCATGACCCCATGTGGATACACAAGAGCTAACTGCATCGCATAAAATAGCAAAGACAAAGTGGGATGAGCTCATCTGGTATACAGACACTTGCTTCACATTCTTCATTAGCCAATAAACTCACACACATCCTTTCCCCAAATAAATTAGTTTCTATACCTCAATTCACAGGTGAAACACGAGAGTAAGTAAACACTTTGATGGAGGAAAAGCATGCAATTTGGCTACTTACAACTCTTGGCTTAAAAATCAGCCTTAAAGCTAAGCATTGATGAGTGGAAACTGTTATTTTGGTCTCAGAAAAAGAATGATGGCCACTACCTAATTTTAAAGGTAAATCATTTTTATTATATATACATATTTGCCTGCATGTATGTCTGTCCACCATGTGTATGCATTGTCTGTGGAGGCTAGAAGGTGTGAGATCTCCTGAAACTGGAGTAGATGGTTGTGAGATACTCTGTGGGTGCTAGGAATTGAACCCTGGTTTTCTGGAACAGCAACCAATGTTCTTAACCACGGAGCCATTTGTCCAGTCCCTACAATATTCTTAATACTTTGAATACACAAGCTTTTAAGTGATGGATTCAGTGAGCTTTGTGATACAAGCTGCTCAATAGCCTAGTCTAGCTGGGACATAACACACATGACTAAAAAAAGTGAGCTAACATACTTACAAATAAAATAAATACTGTATTTGGGTCTTCGGAGCTCCTGAATCAGATAATCCACATTCTCCTAGAAAACAAAGAACAAATGAAGCATGAGCAGAGCTGTTTCAGTAAAAAGTAATAAGGGCTGGCAAGATGGCTCAGTAGATAAGAGCACTTGCTGCCAAGTCTAATGATCTGAGCTGAATCCCAGGCAACCACACAGTGGGAGGGGGAGAACGGGCTCCTGCAGATTGTTCTCTGGCTTCCATAAATGTAAATTCAAAAACTAATAAGTATCACAATTCATTGATTGAATTACTTGGAGTCTAAGTATGCCGAGATCAAGATTGCACATCTATTGGGTAATGAAGGATGCAAATAAAAGACATTAAATACATAAGGATCTTAGATACAATTAGATATACATATATGTTAAATATCAATTATCTGCATTATCTTGGTTAAATTAAGGTAAAATTAAAGGACAAATGTCGAAATATAGCATAAAATTGATAACTGCAAATCTGCCTCAAGCTGCTTATCAATAAACTGTATTCATCTGATCAAGTTTCTTAGAACACCAAAATGTGTGCAGTTCTTTAAAAACAAGAAAAAATATAACTTAATTATATTCACTTTGACTTTTAATTCATTGAGGTCTCAGAGTTCATAACTACAATATTTATGAAGTATTTGTATCAGCCCAAGACTCCTTCTATAACTACATTAGAAGCAAAAAATTCAGTCCTTTTAAGACTTAATTTTTAAATTGTGTGTGTGTGTTTGGGTGTGAATGCACACACTCTTGCTCGTGGAAGATGAGGCATCAGACTACAGGGGTGGTGAGCTGCCCGACATAGGTGCTGGGACTCAAAACTGAGTCCTCTGAGCAGTACACACTCCTAACCAATGAGCCATCTTCCCTTCCAGTTCTTCTTATAAAATCAAACATGAGAATTCTAATCACAGACTATTCTAATGAACACTTGGTCTGTTTTTGATATAGAATATATGGTTAAATTTCAAATTAAATCAGGCCTTAAAACTAAAATTTGTGGTAACAAAGGCCCTACTGCTTGACTGTGTCACTGTTAATATCCTTTAAACAATTAAAAATTTTGTTTAACTTGTGCCAATAGTGTTAAAAAAAAAAAGTTCTAAGAAATGCTCACTGCAGCTAGGGATGGCGCTGCACACAAATCCCAGCACTCAGAAAGCATAAACCAAGAGGATGTGGGTTTAAAGTCAGCCTGGATGACATAGCCAGACCCTGTCTGAATGCAAGCAAACAACCAAACAGAAGTATACAATGCTGACTTAATGGGGGGAAAAGGTTTTACATTGTCATTTAAACTACAGAAAATGTTATCTTTATAACATTTTTATTGTGTTATTAAGAGATTTATTTATCAAGTAGGTGTATGTGTACATGTTTCTGTGGGTGTGCACATGCTGGGAGGATGGAAAAGTGTTGGGGGTCCTCCTCTATCACTTCCTGACATTCATTTGAGGTAGGGTCTCTCACTGAGCCCAAGGCTCCCATTTCTTGGCTTGGCTGGAAGCCAGCAAGTCTCAGCAATCTTCTGGCCTCCACTCACTGCCCTTGGGCCTGGGTTAAAAGCATATGGTGATGCCGAGCTAGTTATGTGGGATCTGGGATCTAAACCTTGGTTCTCTTGACTGTGCAGCAAGTGCTCCTGATTGCTGAGCCACATCTCCAACCCCTTTTGCTTTTGTTATTGTTTGAGAGAGAATCTCATGGAACCCAAGCAGGCCTCAAACTTACTATGCAGCTAAGGATGACTTTGAACTTCAGATCCTCTTGACTATCTCCCAAGTGCTGGAATAACAGATATGTGCTACCATGCCAAGCTCATCCTATAATCTTAAAGACAAACTGTTTCTAACAAGCAATCTAAATCTAACATTACTGCTTTATAGGGCCAGGAAAAAGTAGACAAAGTGAAGCCAAGAGAGTTTGAGAGTGTATATGGCTATAAAAGAGGTCTCCTCATTTTATGTCAGGAGATAACAGACTGCATCAACTCTAAGACCACTCTTAACGACCAAAATTTCATGTCTGAAAGCAACAAATATGAAACCACATTAGTTTAGCAACTATTTCTTAAACATCTTTTATGTAGCAGGCATCATGGGGACATAATAGGATGGACAACCAGATAAAACTTCTGCTGTCATGGAACTTATTATGGTAGGTAAGCTAGGTATTAATCATAAAACCCATGTAGGTTTGCCAAGTAAGCCTCACATCTGTAATCCCAGAACTCAGGAGGCAGAGCATGGATAGTTGGTGATTACTGGAAAGTTCAGCCAGCCAGGACTGCATAGTGAAAACCTTGCCTGAAAACAGGCACCTTCCACCATGACTAGTGACAGACAGGGAGGCGGTGTTGCTTGTAAGAGGGACATCTGACCTGCTCAGTAAGGTCAGGGAAGTTTGAGACAGAGGGAGGAATGGGTGCAAAGGCCGTGTGGCATGATGAGACACCAGCATATAACTGGGCAGTGTTAGCTAAGGTGCAGAGTGGCAGAGAGATCAAAAAGCGATAGGAACTAGACCACGCCGGACTCTGCAGCCAACAAGGAAGGACTCTGTTTTTACCATAAGAACAATGAGAAGTCACCCGGATTTCAAGCTGGATGACATAATCAGGCTGCCATTCTGGAAAGTACACAATATACAAGTATGATAAAAGCACACTGGAGTTGATGAACATGAATATGAGACAAGAGAAAGTAAAGCCAAGCATGGTGGCAGACACGATCCTAGCACTTGGGTGGCAGAGGCAGGAGGATTGTCACAAATTTGAGGCCAGCCTGGTTTTCAGCATGAGTTCCAGGTCAGCTAGGGCTCCACGGTGAGGCCCTGTTTCAAAATAAAAACAAAAAGAGAAAATATTAAAGAATAAGACATAGGAAAGTTTTTTGGGGGCAGAGAGATGAGGTGGTAAAGACATCTGCCACCAAGGCCGACAACCTGAGTCTGAGTCCTGGGACGTCACAGGGAAGGAGACAACTGAGTCCTGCAAGATGTTCTCTGATCCCCACCCGCAGCCTGCGGCACATGCCACCCTACCCCACCCGCACTCTATGTTTTAGGAGAAAGAAAGCACGGAAGCCAGATTTGCAAGATGATGGACAAAAGCTGAGAAAGGGCTCAGGAATAAACATGTAGAGAAAGATAAAATGGCCCACTTGGCTCACAGGTCCAGACTTGAGCACAGGAAGCTAAGTATGTAAAGAGAGACCAAACTGGTGGGAGGAGGACCTTTTCCTGTTGGGCACTGGATTTAACTGTAGAGTAAGACTGAGCCAGGAGAGGAGTCACTGGTTAACTTCCCCTTGATTTTAGGATAAAGACATACTCGGTCCTAAGCAGAGACGGGATTAAGATGATGAAGGTTCAAGGCAGTCGGGGCTGTATGAGAGAGTGACAGCAGCATTCAGTGCCAGGTATGGATGTCAGTCCAGTGTCACGTGATCTAGTGTCCGAGAGCTAGTGGCCGTAGGGATAGCCACCAATCTAAAAAATATCTTGAAGGAGAAACTGGCTGTCGGGGTGAAGTGGGGCATGGAAAGGAGAGGAAGAAAGGCCACAACTCTGACAAACAGGGTAATTATGATGCCACAAATGATGAGAACACAGATTTATTTTGCCTTCGTAATTCTTTCAGATCAGTATTCTCCCTTTGCCTGCAGAGATGGCAGCTCAGTTTGTGCAGTACCTTTGTAGGTCGAAGAAAACAGATTGCTTTTAGGTGTTTCATAACCTCTCGATTTTGAGAATCGATTCGTTCAAAGAGGTATACTTCCTTCTGAAGAATCTCTGACTGTGTGTAGACCATACTCACTATACCAGTCTGTAGAGAAAAAGAATGAGCCAAGATTACACTAGTCCAGACTAAAACATTCATGCGTCAATAGTTAAGCTTTTTTTTCCATTAACACTTGGCTAGGTAATTTAAATGCTAATACACAGAAGACTATTTACTGAATATCCAAAACAGGTAGTGATATGTTGGAACGAAAGCCTCTGAACACGAACAACTCAGAAACTTCAAAGAGGATTTCCTCCATCCCTTTAAAAGCCCCCTTGCCCCTTTAAGTTGGGGCCAACAAATAATCTGTCATTCCAGTTTGAGCCCTAACAATTTACTTTTAAAAACCACGTTGACAGGGTCACCCTAAAGTCTTCCAAGTGTTCCTTGTGACCATTAACAACTTTCTGGTAGACACTCCTTCAGGTACAAGAAGTCTCTCGGCACCGATCAGTGCCGGTTACACTGCACACCCACTAGGAAAGCTTTATATAACTTTCCCAGGGCCGTCCAGACAGAACTGACCATCGACATTAAGGAAACGCTAAGACCTGCAGTGCACCGGGACCAGCAATTCTGAGGGAGGGCGGGTTCCTTCACAAACGCGGAGCAAAAGCGAACTCACCGTTTCT
The DNA here is from genome assembly GCA_001685095.1 of Ellobius talpinus. Lineage (NCBI taxonomy): Eukaryota > Metazoa > Chordata > Mammalia > Rodentia > Cricetidae > Ellobius > Ellobius talpinus. Next base: position 9,813 of record LOJH01060964.1, read on the forward strand.
TTATCCATGAGAAGTACCTTCATGCCGGGCCCGCTGTCCTCTATCATTTTGGAAATATACTGCTTCACTGCAAAAACCACGTTCATAGTGGCGAATTGACAGGGGCCCCACAGCCCTTCCCGCCCCTTTCCTTGGCTGAATTAACCTCAGGCCTGTTGGCTGGGTCTCAGCTGCTTCCGGTCGGCCAAGTATTGGCTTCCGGGAGTCCGGTTAGCTCCGGTAGTGGGAATTGTAGTTCCTCCGCGGAGTTGCGGACCCAGACTCGGCTGCCACGGGCCGGGGCCACTCCCGACCCGCGTCGGGCGTGGAGTGGAAGGCATTCTGTTCCCTCTGACAGGCGCTGTGCTGGCTTCTGCCTCTGCGTGGGGAGGGCTTGGCGCGTCGCGGTAGACAGCTGTCTCGGACACGGGAACCTTGGAGCGTGGCCGTGCTGTTTGCCGAGGACCCTTTCCAGAGACCGGCGTGCATGTCACTGGGGAGGCCGAGGTGGCGGGGTCGCAGGTTCGAGAAAAGTCCTTTCCGGTAGCAAGTTTCCGGATAGCCCGGCTGGATTACAGAGGGAGACCTGGTTTCTAAAGCATCCAGACAAACTTGAAGCCGCTTCGTGGGACGGCAATTTGTATTTACTAGGTCGTGGACGAGATTCGTCTTCCCGACTCCCGGTGGCCATTATTTAGGCAGTGACAATGCCCGGTGTTAGAGATGAAAGTGAGTAGGTTTTCCGAAGAGAGAAGGGAGGCTGAGATTGATCACATGGTTGTTGGATGAATGAACAAAGGGAACACCATTTAGGGATGTTGTAGGAGAGATCTCAGAGACCCCAGGAGGGCGGGGAGTTTCCGCCGGCCCCCACTCAGGACCGCAGGGACTGTGAGTCCTCGGCGCCCAGCTCTGGACTTGCTGGCTTGCAGGGGCGTCGGGTTTCCAGGGACCCTGAAGTGGGTTGGGGGCTGTTATTCATTGGAGCTGAAGCAACTAACCTGAGAATATTTAAAGGGAAACATTTTTTTTAATCTAAGAAGCAATGAAAGATTAGCAATAAAGTGGATCCTTAAGCATCAGCTTCCAAAGAGCTGCAGCAGATCACACAGGTCTGTCACCATCACCATACTTCTCAAAAGGGTGCTTTTGTTTCTCACCTTTACATTGGAGAATTGTAAAATCCGAAAGACAAATAACTGCCAGAAATCAGTGACTGCTAGTGCTTCAAACATTTCCTTCAAAATAATGACGAGAGAGATGC
>LOJH01060965.1:0-10763 GCA_001685095.1 Ellobius talpinus
AGAAATCGCCACACTGACATCCAAAGGGGTTGTACCAGCTTGCATTCCCACCATGGAACTAGTGATTTCTTATGGACACCAAAGGAACAACTATACAACTATATTTTATATTACAGCACATGACAACAGAAATGAGAAGAAATGCCCAGATTCACATCGGATCAGTCATTCCATGCAGTATATTCACAAACACATCATAAATCACAAATAGATGTATTTTACATCAATTAATAATAAATTGAAAAGAGAAATGTTTCTTCCTCAAAGCTTCTGGGTGTATCAGTAGACAATGGTCATGTAGGCATACAGCTTCTTTTAGATAAATATACAGAAACAAGAAGACTGTTGCGGTAGCTCCTTCCGCTTCTTCAGCCAATAGCCACTGAGATACCAGCCCCACTGGGGCGTGGTCTCTCTCTCTTTAAAAAAGCAGCAACTGCCCTCCGCTTGCTCTCTTGCTTTCAGCTCAACTTCCGGTGACTAGGCTCCTTTCCTGATTGCACAGAGGACTGTTGTCTGGGCCGGTGATCTGTAAGTTTTCCCCTTTAAATAAATAACTATTTATTTTAATCACAATTCCAAACCGGTGTGGGATTGTTTATGACTTATGCCTTCAGGAAGACTAAGTCATTTGAGAAATCTACATTTAACAGTTCAAGAACCAGGTAGTGGTGGCACACATCTTTAATCCCAGCACTAGGGAAATGGAGGCACATGGATTTCTGGGAGTTCAAGGCCAGCCTGGTCTACAGAGTTCCAGAATAGCCAGGGCTACAGAAAGAAACCCTGTTTGAAAAACGAAAAAAAAAATTCAAGAAACCACCAAACTGTTTTCAAAAGTTGTTCCTGTTTCCCCGCCCCCAGCAGCATCCAACAGTATGCCAACAGTCTCATCCTAGAATGGCCAGTGGGTGTGTTTGCGAACTAGGTTTTTATTCCCATTTCCCTGATCCCTGATTCTGGTGAACATCTTTTCCCATGCTTTTTCCTGTATGTATATCATATTCTTCTGAAAAAAATGGGGGGCAGGGGGCAGGGCTGCAGAGATGGCTCAGAGGTTAAGAGCACTGGCTGTTCTTCCAGAGGTCCTGAGTTCAACTCTCAGCAACCACATGGTGGCTCCCAACCATCTGTAGTGAGATCAGATGCCCTCTTCTGGTGTGCAGGTATGCATGAAGATAGAGCACTTGTATACATAAAATAAGCAACTAAATCTTTTTTTTAAAAAAAGTGTGTGTGTGTATGAGTATGTGTGGTGTATTGTGTGTGTGTGTAATGTGCACAGATATGGCTGCAGAAGGACTTTCCGTGTCCTGCTCTTTTACCCTTCCCTTCATTCTCTTCAGATAGGCTTCTCGCTAACCAGACATCTCCCAGCCTCCCTCTCCTACATTTGCTAAGTCTGTTCAAGTCTTTTGCTCTGCTCTTGCCACTTTAAAAACAATATTGATTATGTGTTTTCCCCCTGAGCTACAGCCCCCACAGTCCTAAGTTTTATTTCCCATCTTCCGCTAACTTAGGGGAGGACCTTTCTCCTGTGGACACAGTCTTTTCTCATTCCTGTGGTTTGTAAGAACTCTCTCCCAGCCTGTTACTTGTCATCTCATTCTTGGAACATTTTTTTGTTGTTGTTCTTGTTTGTATTGGTGAAGAAGCAGGCATGGTGGTCCATACCTTTAGTCCCAGCACTCAGGTGGCAGAGGCAGTGTTCTCTGTGTGTTAGAGGCCAGTCTGGTCAGTCAGGGCTATGTAGAGAGAGCCTGCATAACAACAAAAAATGGCCAAACAAAAACTTTAGAAGGATGGAAGCTTTTATTTGAGGTTTCTTTTGTCTGCTCTGAGACAGGGTATGCAGCCCTGACTGACCTGGAATTCTCTGGGTAGACTTGGTCTGGCCTGGAGCCTATTGCCTCTGCCTCTCCAGTGTCAGGACTACAGATTTGTGCCATTACACCTAGTCTTGGAAACTTTTAATTTTGATGAAGTCCCATTTATCTTTTTTTTAACTAAATGGACCATGTTTTTAATGTGACATCACAAATACCTCTTAGCCAAAAAAAAATAAATTCTCTTTTTTTAAACTTTTTTCTTTTATCCCCAGATTTTGTTTTTTGCTTTTGTCTTTGTTTTTTTCCATGCAGGAAGTCTGCTTTGGTTTGTAGGTTTGGAAATTTTGTTTGTGGCTTGGTGTGGTTTTGGTTTATTTTTCCCCCGTGTGCGCCAGGTATTGACCGCAGGGCCCCACATGTCAGGTGAGCACAGGCTCTCCCACTGACCCGCATCCCCAGCCTGCTTTTGTCTACTTGTTTTTCTCTGTGCAATGGGTCCTCCCTGCCCTCCCCCTGCTCCATGGCTATTGAGACGGGTGTCCTTACTCAATACAAGCCTTGAACTCCCAATCTTCCTGCCTCAGCCTCTAGAGTACTGGGATTAGGCATGGTGGCCCTGGCTGAATGTAAGGTTTTTCCCTCAGACCAGTGTGTTTGGCATGCCTATAATCTCAGGACTTGAGAAAGTCGGGGCAGAAGGATCAGAGTTCAGAATCAGCCTGGGCTACATGAGACCTTGTGCAAAGAGGTGGGGGCTGGGGAAAGGAAAAGAATCTCTCTACCCTTTAAGCACGTGAATTCCAATGTGCTTTGGCACACTTCCTCTCATGTTTCTTTTGTCTCAGGGTTCACCAAGTTTCCTAGAGTTTGCATATTCAATCTCATCAATTTTAGAAAAACTTAGCTATTGTTATCTGAAATATGATTTTATCCTCTCTTTTATCTTTTCTCATAAGAGATTCCTTTCTCTCTCTCCCTTTCTTTTTCTCTCTCTTCCTTTCTTTCTTTCTTTCTCTCTCTCTCTCTTTTAAGAGATAGGATCAGACCTGGGCATGGTGGCACGTGCTTTTAATCTCTGAGTTCAAGGCCAGCCTGGTCCACGAATTTCAGGATAACAAGTGCTACACAGAGAAACCTTCTCTCAAGAAGAGAAAGAGAAAAGAGGAGGTCTTGGGCTGGGATTGCAGTTCAGAGGTAAAACATTTACTTAACATGTGGGAGACCCTGAATTCAATCTCCTGTACCACAAAAAGGAAGTGGGAGATTGATTGTTGGATGCTAGTAAGGTTTTTTTTAATATTTATTTATATATTATGTATACAGCATTCTGTCTGCATGTCTGCCTGCAGGCCAGAAGAGGGCACCAGACCCCATTACAGATGGTCCTGAGACACCATGTGGTTGCTGGGAATTGAACTCAGGTCCTTTGGAAGAGCAGGCAATGCTCTTAACCTCTGAGCCATCTCTCCAGCCCCTGCTAGTAAGGTTTTTAAAAAATATGTATTACGTATGTATGTATTTTAAAGATTTATTTATTTATTATGTACACAGTGTTATGTCTGCAGGCCAGAAGAGGGCACCAGATCTCATTATATATGGTTATAAGCCATCATGTGGTTTCTGGGAATTGAATTCAGGACCTCTAAAAGAGCAGTCATTGCTCTTAACCTCTGAGTCATCTCTCCACCCCTAAATATGTATTTATACATATTTGTATATGTATTTATAGGTATGTGTGTTTTGTAGGGTGTGCATGCAGTTCCTGTAAAGATTGGAAGAGTGCATTGGATTCTCTGGAATTGGAGCTACAGAATATTATGAGTGGCCTTGTGGATGCTGAGAACTAAACCCTGGTCCTCAGCGAGAGCTAAGTAATCTCTCCATCTCCTGATATTAAATTTTGTTCTAAGACATAAATAAGTTGCTTGGAGTGAGCCTAACTTACTATGAGTCATGCTCTGAAGGTTAGATTTAAAGCCACCAATAATCTAGAGATGATCCCAGCCCTTCTGCTGAACCCTTCTGGGCTCTTGCACTGGCTGGAATGAGGTGTGCCCATTCTGGCAGTGGGATTGCCAGCTGTGAGCTTTGGAGGTGATGCTGAGGCTTCATCCCCCAGCCTCACGTGTATTCTGACTTTGCTGCCTGGTCTACTGAAGTATGAGCAAGCAGCCTCCCTTCTGTGGTCACAACCATGAGCCTCTCATTCCACAAGTCTTTCCTATCATGAAGGACTTTACCCTCAAATCATGACCCAAATAATTGAGGCCATTTGAAAGTCCATCCTTCAGATCCGGATCAAGTTTTCCAGCTGCCACCACATAGAACAAAGATGAGCCATCTCTGCCAGGCCTTGTCCCAGTAGCAAACTCACGGGCAAAACACCTGATTGCTATTTTGAGCTATGAATTTTAGAGTGGCTACTTAGCAATAGGTAACTGTTCCTTCTGTCTACCATCCCGAGGGACCATGCGAAGAGACACACTCTCATGACAGGACTCTGAGCACTAAGGCAGATTCTACCTACAAAAAGTAATGACTGGAGGCACGGATCTACAGTGACTCACGGCAGTAACTAACTGACCAATGGGCAGGGACCTGGAAATCACATGACTAGAAAATTGGTGCCAAACCCCTCTGAAAAGATGCAGACTATGAAAGATGTGGTAAGCATTGTGTGACTGCTTACCAGAGCTGCACCGGCAGAGAAGAACCATAATCATCATGTGGGTCAGATGACCTGCTCTGACATCTTTAGTCAGCCTCATTCCCCAGTGGCTTCCACCCTTGCCTTCAAAAGTCTTGGGGAACCAGGCGGTGGTGGCACACACCTTTAATCCTAGCACTCGGCACTCGGGAGGTAGAGGCAGGCGGATCTCTGTGACTCTGAGGCCGGCCTGGTTTACGGAGTGAGCTCCAGGACACAGAGAAACCCTGTCTCACCAANAAAAAAAAAAAGGAAGAAAGAAAGAAAAACAACAACAAAAAACTCTTAGGGAAAAAAATGGAAGATTTGCAAAAGTTTAGCAATATGGACTCGAATAGGCCATCATAAAGATCAACTACAGGCCTCCATGCAGCCCATTCCTCAGGGGATCAAACAGCCCAAAGGCAATTGTTTTCAGTAAGACACTTCTGTATCCCACAGGATTGTGCCCTGTCCTGATTGTAGTCCAACTAGAGTTGCCTTACTTACTTACCGGATTGCTGCCAAAACTCTTCCTCTGTGGATTTCACTATCAGCTCTGACTTTGCAGCACATAGTTTCATGCCCACAGAATTCACCAGCTGAAGCATCTGCCTTCACCAGGTGGCGGTGGTGAACATCTTTAATCCCAGCACTTGGGAGACAGAAGCAGGTGCATCTCTTGCATTTGAGGCCAGCCTGGTCTACAAAGCAAGTTCCATGACAGCCAGGGGTACACAGAGAAACCCTGTCTCAAAAAAACAAAACAAAACAAAGAAACAAATTAAGGCCCCTGTTTTCATAGAACTTGCAATGGCCTTGTAAAGATTCATTTACACCTCTAGCTAGATGATAGGGTCTCACTGGGCTAGAGGAACACCCTCCAAGGTGAAGTATTTGCCCCCCAGAGCAATGACCATTATTCAACCAGGATTCCCATCCTCTGGAAGTTGTGCCTTACTGGTCCTGAGCTCTTGGATCCCAAGACAGTACTGATTCCACTGAGAGATTTACAGGGCAGTTCAGGAGACAACAGGAGGCATCAAGTGTCCCTTCTTACTTTCACTGTTCTTAGTTGCATTCTTCCGTTTTCATGAACCCAGCTGCATACTGATTGGCAACTTCCTTCTGTGCTTTTCTCAGAACAGTGGGAACTTCCGTGCTGGCTGTGGCCATCAAGGGACAACTGAGGCGCTGGTACACAGTGGATGTAAGGACTGTGTCTGCTAGGCAGCCACTCTCTGCGACTATAGCTTTTTTCTTCCGTGTCCTGTGATAAAAGTTAACAAAAAACTACAGCACAGGGGTTTGAAGGCTCTCAAAAGTGGATAGGACTGAGCTAGAAGTGAACCTAAAAGATGGGACTCTGTTTCATTGTTTTGTAATCCAGACAACCTCAAACTCAGAATCCTTCCACCCTAGCTTCTCCAGTGCTGAGATTACAGTGTGAGCCACTGTAAACAGTTTATGTCCTTTTCCAATAGAGAAGATCAGCAATATTTTGAGCAAAAATGTTGCCTTTATTTGGAAGATAAAGACAGTTAACGGAGATGGAATAAAACCAGGTGGATCTCTTTTTGTTTGTTTATCAAGACAGGGTTTCTCTGTGTAGCCCTGACTGTCCTGGAATTTGTTCTGTAGACCAGGCTGGCCTCGAACGCACAGAGATCCCCTTGCCTCTGCCTCGCGAGTGCTGGGATTAAAGACATGGGCCACCACCGCCCCAATCTGTTACTTTCTGAACCTGTGAAACTGAAACTATTTCATCTAGAATTCCAAATCCGTAGTTCCCACAGCAGGGGTGGGAAGCCTCAGCAGTGTGAAGTTAGGGGTGGGGGAGTATTATTCCAGAAACAGACAACAAAGAAAAACAAACAGGACAGTGGCACACTAAAAACATCCTGCACAACGAAGGAAAACGTGTATCAGTGAAGAAACAACTCGCAAGCTGCAATTTTTGGAGTTGATATGCAAGATACATAAGAAACGTTAACAATTACAAACTAATATATATATATACATATTTATACATATACACACACATATATTTATAGTCTGTCACCTGAGTACCCTGTCCCTTTAAAAGACAAGCACCGCCCACTCCCCAACCCCCCCATCTCACTTCTCTCTCCAGTTCCCTCTCTGTCTCTCTGCCTTTCTTCTGGAGAGGCAACTTCTGCTTGTCTCCCCCCCCCCNTTTCCCCTTCCCCTACACAACCCACTAAATAAACTCTATACCCAAACTCACTCTATCTGTCTGTCTCCCACCGAGACCTCAGGTCACCTGCCAGGGGACCCGCTGAGGCCTTGGTGACCCACTGCGGCCGCTTGTGGGACCGGTCCCCCACTACTGCTTTATAGATGATAACATATATCCTATATATAGTACAAACTAAACAATAGAAATATATATACCACATATATATACATGCATACATACCCTATATATATTTAGGTGTGTATATATATCCTAGTCACAGATGTGGAAAGAACCTGGATGGATATTTCCCAAACAAACTTTCTAGAAGCCGAAAACATTTGAGAAGATGTTCAACAACTTATCAGGGAAACAAATGAAAACCACAATGATTTGGGGCATCCAGAAAGACAAAATGCAGGGAGCACTTGTTCAGATATGAGAAGGAACCCTTCTTTGCAAGCTGCTGGTGGGAATATAAATTAGAAGAGTCGCTGTAGAAAACTGGGGAAGCTCCTGAGAAGTTAAAAATAAAACAGATGCTGGGTGTGGGCCTGGGGGTGCACTCCTGTAATCCCAGCTCTTGCTGGGTGGCGGGTGGGTCAGGGAAGGAGGCCAGAGGTCCAGGAATTCAAGGCTCTTCAGTTACACAGAGTTCAAAGGCAGCCAGGGACGTGACAGCATTTACCTTTAACCCCAGCACTCTAGAGGCATGCCCATGACTCCTATCCCGGTTGGGCGACTCACAGCCATCTGCAACACATGCGCACCCAGACATGTACCCACATGCACACAAATGCATACACACATGCACACTGTTTTAGCCACTGTTCTCCTGCTGTGAAGAGACACCATGACCAAGGCTACACTTATAAAAGAAAGCATGGAACTGGGAGCTGGCTTACAGTTTCAGAGATTTGATCCATTATCAGCACGGCAGCACTTATGCCACGGAGCAGTAGCTGAGGTCTATATCTGTAGTATCCTCTGGTCATGAACTCGAGAAAATGCATTCAGCTGGCCGCAGGCTCCTGGCTCAGTGGCATCCCAATCCAGATTGGCCAAACCTGTTGGATATTCTCTATGCATTTCTGCAATTCTAACCAAATAGACCACTTCTTCTGTGACATAGCCCCCATTCTCAAGCTAGCCTGTGGGGATACTTCAGTGCACGAGCTGTACTGACCTACAGGCCGAGAGAGTGAGAAACTATGCCTGACATGGGTTTCTGAAACCTCACAGCCCTCCCGATGGTGACACACTTTTTCTAATAAGGGCACAACTCCTGATTCTTCTAATGTATTCAGATAGTGCCATTTCCTGGTGACTAAGCATGCAAATATATGATGCTATGGGGGCCATTCTTATTCAAACCACCACATCTACTCCCTGACCCCATAGGCTTGTAGCCAAATCTGTAAAGCAAAACGCATTTAATCCAACTTCAAAAGTACCCTAAGTCTGTCACACTGTTTAAAAGCCCAAAGTTCAAAGTCTTTCTGAGACTTGTGGTAATCTTAACCGTAACCCCCTGTTAAATTAAGATTTAAAAAAAGGTCACATACTTCCAACATACAATGACCTGGAATATACACCACCATTCCAAAAGGGGTAAAGGGAGCATAGTGAGGAAAAACTGGATCAAAGCAAGACCTAAAACCAGCAGGGCCAACTCTTTATCTCCGTGTCTGATGTCAAAACTCTCTCCAGATCTCCATCCAACTCCTTTCAGCTTGGTGAACTGCAACACACTTCTTTCTCTTAGACTGGTTCCATCCCCTGGATGCAGCTCTCGTTGGTGGATACCTCACAGCTCTGGCATTTCCATCATCTTGGGGTCCCCAACACAATCCAGGCTCCATCTTCACTTCATGCTATTCTTTCCTAGGCCTCTTTTCAGGGACACCCTTGACACATGCCTGGCCTCAGTGGCTCTCTTTCGGCACAGGGGATAGATGTCACAACCCTTTTCTATTACTTGTCTTGTTTTGTTTTTCGAAAGGGAGTTTCTCTGTGTAACAGCCTTGGTATCCTGGAACTCACTTTGTGGACCAGGGTGGCCTCGAACTTCAGAGATCCACCTGTCTCAGCCTCCCGGGTGCTGATACTAAAGGCGTGTGCCACCACCTCCCGGTTTGTATCCTTGACTCTAAAGCCAGAATCAAGCGTAAGTTGTCCAGTTCTGCTGCTGGACTGGAACGCTGGAGCTGGAACTCAACCCCTCCTTCATCAGCTTTCTATTGTTGATGGCTCCCTTTGCTGCTTGAGTTTTCCTTTGATTCCTTTGCACAAATTGTAAACTTAGCCAGGTGGGGTCTTGCCCTGAGGTCACCATTCCCTTTCTTCCATCTAGCTTCAGACTTTTCTTTAAACTTTTTCTCTCTGTGAGCTCTGGTGCTTCCTTTCTCCTCACACTGTACATTTGGTATTTCTCCTTGTCCAGCTTGCTCCTTTTCATTATAGGTCTACGTAGGAGTGATTACCAGCTGGGTGTGGTGGCGCATGCCTTTGGTACCAGAGGCTGGTGAGTTCGAGACCAGCCTGGTCCACAAAGTGAGTTTCAGGACAGCCAGAGAGAAACCAAAGGAAGAAAAATAAAAAGAGTGATTACCAATAACGGTACAGCACGGTCAATACTAGGCTGCCTTGAAATCTCTTCTGACCGTGCATGCCATTGATCCAAAAATCTTCAATTTAGCCTCAGGCAGAGTTTTAGGACAAGGGCAAAAAACAGCCACAATCTTTGCCAAAATATAGCCCCCACATACAGAGAGAGAGAGAGAGAGAGAGAGAGAGAGAGAGAGAACACATGTAGACACACATATGCATATAATTAAAAAATAAAATAAATTGTATTTATTTCTTTTGTGTGCATGGGTGTCTTGCCTGTGGGTCTATCTGTATGTGTGTGTGCAGTGCCCATGAAGAGCAGAAGATCTTTATCCTGAGCACACCCCAACTTGTTCAGTTTTTGAATTGTACATGTGCTGCCCAAACATATGTCATTTATGTTTTAAATCAGAGCCAGACATCTGAGAAATTTAAAAGAGTCGTCTGTTCTTTGTCCTGCCTGATAAAGGTTGAGCCCATCAAAGGACAATCCATCCCAGCCTAAAGAGAGTCAGGGACAGTACAAACCGGTCCTAGCTCCTGTCTTTACGCAGGACTCCCCACAGGAGAGGATACCCACTTCTCTTTTTCCATCAGCTTTTCTCATTTTCTGTAGTAAGTACGTTCTGCCTTCTATACCTGCTTCTTTACTCCTCCACAGCTGTTTCTGAACTGTCTCGCCGAATCAGAGAAATCAGAGCTCCTAGGTGTGGTCTGAACAATTGAGTGAGGACTCATCCCCTTATGGAGAGAGAGACAAACCAGAGGTAAACCCTCACCGGGAGGGGAATGGGGAAATGGGCAGCTCAGATCTGAAAGCCTTAGATGTAAAAGGCCCGGTACAGACTGGACACAGGCATCCAGAAGGCAAGATAGAAAGTCCTGGGATTCAGTCAGGGAACACTCAAGTTGGCTTTGGATTTGGGTCCACTGTCAGCGTTCAAGTTCTGCTTCCTAAAAGCTGACAGTCTGCCCTTAGCCTGTGAGACCCTTTGTTGAAAGACGGTTTTGTCTCCTGAGCGGGCCGCAACATCAGAAGGAACAAAGCCCCGCAGTCACAGCAGAGGGCGCTGTGGAGCTAACCGGCAGGACCCGTTGCATCATTATCGAGAAGGCGGTCTGTGGCATATCCTGGCGTGGATTTAAAGTAGAGCAGAATCTGTAATGTTTTATACCTTGAAATATCGCCAACTTTATCTTGAACGGCAAAGAACACAGTATGGAAGAGTAAGGAACAAATTGACTATTTTCTTTGTGGCTCATGATCATAAGCCCGCTATAAAAAGGATCAGCTTGGTGTTTTATGGGGTGACTAGCTCATGTTTCTACGTGTAAGCAAAACGAAATTCTCATCAAATATTCTCTTCTAAAAAAAAGTGATAAAAATTTGCCGGGCGGTGATGGCACACGCCTTTAATCCCAGCACTTGGGAGGCAGAGGC
>LOJH01060966.1:0-10794 GCA_001685095.1 Ellobius talpinus
AACATAGTTGAACAAATGCTTTTGTAGTACGATTGGGCATCTCTTGGGTATATTTGCAAGAGTGGTATTTACAAAAATTTAAAATTAACATTTCTCCTTTGCGAAAGGGTACAAATCTCAGGCTAATATTTATGAATTTTGTGAAAAATGAGCTTTGGAAAATATAGTTTTGGGAGGCCTTTGATAATGATCACCAACTCTGCCTACCAAAGAAGGATTAATATTTTTTTGGTTTAGTACATTTTTAAATTATAAAATTAATATATTTCAAGAACCACAGGATTCCTGAAGGAGTCTTACCATTCTTATTATTCATAGTATTGAGCCTCTGCAAATGATTTTGAAACACACTGAAGATAGGGTCATTTGCTAAATCTGAGAAATGATCAGTCTCTTGGTAGTTTGCATTGAAGTGACCCAGGGTACCAAGGATAACTGGAAAGTCCCAAGAGACGTATCTTTTTTGAGGATCATAACATACTCTATATCAAAGCTGCCAGATACAGTTTCTGTGGTTGCTAGCTTCACCTTAATAGAATGCCAGTTCACTTCATGCTCTCAGAGGTGTGGAGAGCTTGGAGGACAGATATCAGACCCTCTGCCCTGTGACTCACTAATAACCCCTCTGTAGCCCACGGTAAAATTTTAATAAAAAAAGACATACTCTTCTATTTCAGAAGTTGTTGTGATTTTTCATATGATGCTGAAAGTCTGATAACCTCTGACATCAACAGAAGAGTTTGAAAGCTTCTATGAACTGACAGTTCCTGAAAAGCTAAAGGAAATTTTCTCAAGTGGGTAGACCCAACCTAAAATGAGCTGACCATTCTCTGTAGATAAAGACACAGCTAAATGAATTCAGAGTAATAAAGTATTATCGGTACTTGCTAAACCTTCTAGGGTCTCAGAGATATAAAAGGCTATCTATGTGCATATGTTTTGCATATAGGAAGAGAAGGTATTGATGGTGCATTTATGGAAGTAGGCAAAGCCAACGTCTACAGAATAAGTAGGCAAATGACAAACTATTTTCAGTAGAGAGACGGACTGGCTGTAGGCATGGGGAAAGTGCTGGTTTGGAGTACAGTTCAGGTAGAGAAAAGCCAGTGTTCCATTCCAACAAACCCAAAGAGTTGGAGTCCCCATTACTCAGAAGAAAATCACCCTCATTATTCTATTCAGATCCTCAACTGATTGGATAGGGTACATCCATACTAGGGAAAGCAACTTGCTTTACTTGGTTTTAAGTGTCAGTCACATCCAAAATAACTTCCTAAAGATATGCAGCATTATACTTCACAACCATGTCACCACATGGTGCACACGCATGCATACAACTTAGTATACGTTCTCTTCTTTCTGTGTAGTGTGTAGAATTCCACTGTGTGAGAATTTACCCAAATACAATCAGACTACTTTAGCTTTGAGGAGAGATTAGAAAGTCCATAGTTTGCGCTGCCACAATTTGTTAGCATCCCATACATGTCTACTAGGCATGTACTTAGGAATAGAATTACTGATTGTAGGAAAAACATAAGGCCAGTGCTGCTATCTATTCTGTATAAAGAAAGATAAAGAAGCTACTACATTGGTTGATGAATGGAACTTTCAGTAAGCTTCATAAGTATTTTAATCAAAGAAAATAAATGCATATCATGATAACAAGGGAAACGTTAAAAGTACTCAACTCTCTGAACTATCCATTTCTCCTCCATAAAGGTCTGATATTCTAATGACAATGGCCTTACATATTTATTTGGAAGTTACAAGACAAGACACTGTTCATGTCTGTTTATGCAGGAATATTGTTGACTTTAGGCTCTTGTCCTTGGCTAATTGCTATGCTGTAGTTGTGACTTATCACCACAAAGATTCCCATGTTGGAGGGTTGGTCCCCAGTTAGACATGGGTGATACTTTAAGAAGGGGACTTTGTAGTGGTCATTGGATCCAGAGCAGAGGAAGGATTAAGGGATCTAATATGTGTGTTCTAATTCTGTGATGTGATGTGATTGATTCCTCATATAAACTCTTACACTACAAATGATGCCCCCATTTATTCCTTATTGAAAGGAAAGCCACTGTGTAGAACGGATTGATTTCTGCTTATAGTTAGAATTGAAGGAAATTCTTCCTAGAAGAAGAGTGATGCTGCCATAAAGGGAAGGAATTGTGACAGGAGCAGGAGCTTGCTGCTCACATTGTGTCAATATTCAGGAAGCAGACAATGTTGAGTGCCATAAACTGTAGTCAGTTCACTCTCTGCTTTTGATTCAGCTCAATACCCCTAATCACGATATGACACTATCTAAATTTACAGTGGGTATTCCTACCTCTGTCAACCTACTGTGGATAATTCCTCACAGACTTTGTCCAGAGGCTTGTCTCTTCGATGATACCTGAATAAGTTGACAGTCAACATTAACCACTACCTGAAACACAGGAAGCTAAATGCAAGCTGGTAATGAGATTGAAAGTTCAGGTACGAACATTGTAAGAGAAGAGAGGAATGGGGCCTTTAAGTAAATTATCAGTATGTAAGTAAAATTTATTTATTGGAAAAGTGGACAATAGCAATCCAGAGTTTACCTGGTCTCTAAGGGTAGTGAACTTTTAATTTTTATTTCTGTAGAATTAGTGTAATGTCCTTAGGTTGATAAGATACAGAAAAATAGGGGAAAATATGTTCTATGTTAGTACACCAATTCTTGGGGGTAAACAAGAAGTTCAGAGACAAGTTTCTTTGAGCACCTAGTGATTCCAAAGTATCTTTAAATACTTATTCAGTTTATGAATGTGCCATATTTGAGGTGATATCTATAGGACCTCTTCTGGCCTGAATATATAAATTTGGGGAAAATACAATGTAACCTGATGGTATCAGATACACTATGGAAATCTAGTGCATTCCACAGTGATGGGATTTCATTTAGAGCTGTGTGAAGTTATTTCATACGAAAATCTTTTCTGAGGTATATGTGAAGGGTTGTCTGTTGTGGCAACTACCTGATAATATGCCATTGCACTCCTTCATGTCTCTATGTTGACTCTGATCACTTAGAGATGTAGAAAGCAGAACTTGTCTTCTTCAATAAATGACAGTGATTTAATGGACCCTAAGAATTAGTGCTGCCACAATTAAAGTAATGAATTGACATTTACTAATGGCAAAGTGTAATTGAACACCTCAGTTTTCCTCAGTAAAACAATAAATAGCTGGATAAGACGCAACAAAGCAAAAGTAGTGAGGCTATTAGTTCAGGTGGAATGTTGAAATTGTTATTATTAAGCAAATTATGGAATTATCATCTTTAGAAATGAGAAATGGTATTCAAAATATTTATAAGATATTTAACTTAACAGTTAAGACTGTTAAGTATCGTGTTGAGTATCATTGAATTATAATCAACTCTATTGTATGCCAAGATTGTTTAGTCCAAATTGACCAGGGACAATATAATAAGGACATTAATTTTTACTGCAAAAATGAGAACAATAAGACAAGATTAAAGCAATTTCTCAAATTTACATTGAATTGTCTATTTTCTGTATTTTTTAGGATAATTTTAATAAAAATATTTTAAACACATCTTATTATATAAATTGTTTAATATCCATGTTATTGCCTAGTATATAATCTATTCTTTTCTGTCTTTTCAGTATAGCACACATTATAGATGCTGTAGGTTTAGTTCTATATCTGCAATAAAGAAAGCCTTGCAATAAAGTAAGCCTATATGACTTATTTTTAGTTTTCCAATGTATATAACAGTTATGTTTATACTCCAGTGTAGTTTAAAAGTGTATAAAAGCATTAGATCTGAAACAGCAATGTATGTGCCATAATATAAGTACTTTTGTTAAAAATTAATACCAATAGTATAAATTTTATGTGAGTTATGTCTTGGTGGTCAGGGACTTGATCAATGATAATATCTGTTGAGTCATGTGGCTATTACACAACTGTTTTATTGAAAATAGTTGATTCTCTCATGCAATACATCCCTACCATTGTTTCCCCTCCCTTCTCTTCTCACAGCTCCTCCCGATCTCCCCTCTCTTCCATATCCACTCCCCTCCATTTCCTCTTCAGAAAAGAGCAAGCCTCTAAGAAGTCCCAACCAAACACGACAGAACAAAATGCAATAAGGTAAGGCAAAAAGCCCCATATCAAGCCTGGACAAAACAGCCCAGTAGAAGGAAAAGAGTACCAAGAGCAGGCAAAAGAGTCAGCAGCACACTGGTACCCACTGTTCGGAGTACACTAAAATACCTAGCCAACAGCCATAGCATATATTCAGAACACCTAGTACAGACCAGTGCAGGACCTGTGCTTGCTGCTTCAATTTCTGTGAGCCCATGCATGCCCTGCTTAGTTGATTTATTATGCTGTGTTCTCCATCACCTCTGACTCCTACATCTTCCAAAGGCTTCCCTGAGTTCCAAGGTGAAGGACCCAATGGAGCCCTACAATTTAGACTCTGCGTAATGTCTGACTACGGGTCTGTGCACAGACTCCTGCTAGAGGAAGTCTCTCTGATGACTATTGAACAAAATGCCAATTAATGAATAGAACAGATTATCATTAAGAAATATTTTATTTATTTATTTATTTATTTATTTATTTATTTATTATTTTATTTTTCCAGATGTGTTTGGGTTTAGCCTACATCTCTGGGCTATCCAGTCTCAGGCTCCTGGCCATTCAGAGACTGTATGGCATGGGTTCCCTTTCATGCCATGGGCCTCAAGTCAAACCAGACATAGATTGGCCCCTCCCACAAGTTCTGTGCCACTATTTCTCCAGCACATCTTGGAGGCAGGGCAGATTGTATGTAGAAGATCTGTGACTGTGTTGATGTTCAGGTTGCTTTTCTACAGCCTACAGAGTAGCCTCCCATATCAAAGAGTTTAGAATGGAGGGTTGAATGCTTCATGTAACCACCAGATGAACCTCACTACATTCAATGAGCTGTGTGGGTCCTTGGCACTAAGGCCTCATTGTCAGTGCAACCCTCTATCCTAACATCAGCCTGCATTGTTTAGGAATCTCCACAGTACTCCCTTGGCCAACAACCCAACCGAAGGCCACTCAGCCCCACATCTGGAAGCTTTACCTGGGAATAACAGATGGCCAGTTCAGAATCCATGTTCTTCATTTACTAAGAGTCCTCATTAGTGTGACCTGAATAGATTTCAGGAACTTTCCACTGCACTAACTTCCCATATTGCCTACCATAAGGCACCAAAAACTTTGTCACAGCATTTGACTATTCTTTAAAGACCATGCAGCATTTTGTGATGATGGTGGTGGTATGCTGCTTGTTGTGGTGGTAATACTGCTTGCTGGTTTGTTTGTCTGAGTCAGATCTCACTCTGTAGCTTGTGCTGGCCTCAGACTCATAATGATCCTCTGCCTAATCCTTCCTTCCATGTTAGGGTTACATGCTTGAATGATCATGCCCAGCAACTCTGCAGTAGTGTTTAATAATCTCTGCTAGCATGTAGCACAAAATACAGCCCACAAAATTTAAAATCAGTCTTCTCCAAACATTTGTTACTGGGACAACTCAGTTTGTGCAATTCCAAAGCCTTGCACATAACTTCATTGGGAGCAGATTTCATCTCATAACTTTCTGTGCTCTTCTGTCAATCAATTTGTAGTTTGTCATCACTTTTCCGCAGAGGCAGAAATTCAGTTGTATCCACAGAATTCACTTATGAATTTTGCTCTCTAATATTTTCACATCTGTCTTGTCTTCTACTGAAGTTTTGAACTTCTATTGCTTACTCAAAGGAACTGGAATCAACTTCTCCAAACTCCTGTCAATATTGATGCTTCAAACTCCTGCTGTGAATTAAAAATAATCTTAATGACAGTTAGAATGTTTCCTGATGATCAAATTTGGGTTGTCATGTTTTGAGGCAAGTGCTTTTACTCAGTGAACCCTCTAACCAAACATCATTTAAGCTTTAACATTTAAAGCAAACTTGTTGCACGATTCTCTATAAAGAGTTTCAAAAGTGGTATCTTTTCCTTCATTCCTGTCAAGGGCTAGAAAAAAATACTACTAAATATTATTTAAGAGACTGAATAGCCAACTGTGGGGGTAAATCCTTTAATCCAAGAACTTAGGAGACATAGTTGAGTTGGTCTCTCTATGAGTTGAAGCCAGCCTAGTCTACAAAGTGAATTACAGGAAAGTCAGGGTTATACAGGGAGATCCTGTCCAAATAAACAAATAAGAAGGCACTGAGTACAATTCATAATGTGCTATAAATAACATGAGAAATGACATGAATTAGAATGGCACAGAGCTTACACAGGTGCTGTAACCCTAAAGTGAATTTTCAAGGAGGAATGAAATAGTTCCACACTTCAAGGTTTGGAAGACTACTTCACGATGACTATGTTAAGGCACGGATTCCTGAAAATCAAAAGCTAAAATGGAGCCTGGAAGAGTAGCTAGCACCAGTTGAGATCTGTAGAGATCAGGGTGGAACATTCACAAAATAAGGCTGCAGGAAAACAGGATAAACCACCGCAAACCATGTCTATGTGCCATGAGGATTATTTTGGGCTCATTATTTTAAGAAAGTACAGGCACAGGAAATGTTGTAAATCTAAGGAGAACTTGTCCTATTTAAATGGACTTGGCAATCTTAAAAGAGTGCTCTCTTTTTAAATCTCTATTCTTGTACTGTGAAACAAGTCTTGGGGGGAGGAATCAGTAAAGGAAAGAGAATTACAGGAGAAGCAAAGACTGAAGTCAGCCAGACTAACCTAACCCTGTTGGATGTGCTTTTCCTAGTCAGCTTCACACTATTGTCTTCCTATTACCCTTCTTCATTTCAGCATAGAATGGAAATAGGCTCAAAGTCACCTCCTGTATTAGTTACTAGTGATACAAATTAATTTCTCCCCTGAAGCAACTTAACACATGAAGGCCTTCTCTTGGCTTACATATTGCTGCGGGGATACTAACCATGATGGAAAAGAAGACATTGCTACAGAAGTTTGAGGGAGTTGGTCACATTACATTTATAGTCAGTGAGCAGAAAGAAATAAATGCTACTACTCCAATTTCCTGCTGTTTTTTCCCTCTTTTCCCTCTTAATTTAGTTTAGGATCCCAGCCTACAGAATCATGTCACCCATCCTAAGGGTGCATCTTCCCATCTCAATTAACATAATCCAGAAACATCCTCACATTTCAAACATATGTGTGCTTTTCTCTTATTATTCTAGAATTGTTTACAAAACTAAAGTACCCTAACAAAACCATCCCAACTAATCATTAGGAAGTCTAGGGGTAAAGTTCTTGCTTTATTTTTCTATAGCTGTCAGGGACTAGTCATAAGGGTCAAAGAACATAAAGTAAGTAATTTGAGAGAGCAATGTTTTCATTTTGCTTATGGTCCAAGAGGACAGAATCCATCGTTGTGGACAAAGCATGGGAACAGCAAAAGGAGACATCTGGTCATGCTGTATACACAGCCAGGAAGAATAATGAAGAGAAAATGGAATCAACCTGCAACTTCTCAAAACTTCTCCTCAGTGTCTCCCTTCCTCAAGTGAAAATCAACCTGCTAAATGTTTCACAACCTTGTCAAAAATCACCATCAGCTAGGGGTCAAGTGTTTTAACCCATAAATCTGTGGATGACATTTTACATCCAAACCATGTAGTTACAGATGAAGAAAGGCTTGTAAGAGAAAATGTCGAGAGATTAGAGTGGTCTTTCACATGAGCGATAATAAAGATTAAATATTATGAATATAAGAATAGCAAGGCAAGGGCCTTAAATAAAATCTGACAGAAGAACTGATAGTTTCAGAGATAGCAAAACAAGAATCCAAACATGGGGAAAGTAATTGGATTTTGTAGATGCTGTATGTTCCCATAGCTACATACCAGTATTGCTGTAATTCTTTCAAAAAAACCCAGTGGTGTTATGCTGTAAGCTGGGAATACTCTCCTTTTACCAGATACTATTTACCAACTGTTCTCACTAACAACATGCATCCAGAATTACAAGGGAAATATTGCAACAGTTTGCTTGCCTTAACTCAAAAATTTATGGTTGGCTAAATTTGCAGTATTGACCAGAGATCTATCTCATTAACACAGGTAGAGATATATTAGAAAGATGATCTTTTTATTCCAAAATTTTTATTTGTTTAGGGGGTGGCAAAAGATTACAAAAATATAACTTAACCCAAATGTTAGAAGAAGTCATCTCTGGTACAATGATGTTATGACATATTTATCAGTTTTCTTTATACATAATAGATTATTTTCTAGAATCTAGAATCTATTATACATAATAGATTCTTTTCTTTATACATAATAGATTCTTTTCTATAACCCAATAGCATCTAATAGGTGTTCTTAATATTGACGCAGAGTGTACTCTAGGACTGATGGCTTGTTTTGACTAGGAAAAAAAAAGACAAACATCTAATGTCATAATCATTAGCTTGTCAGGAAAGAGAAAAGACATTTTTATTGACCAAATACTGCCCCAAGGGGGTGATTGCATAGTTATCCTCATTAATTACCACTTTAGGGACACTGAAAGTCCAGAGCCACCCAGTAACTCCTTTTGGGTTTATTTGACATTCCATCTATGCAGGAAGATAAAATCCCCCAGGGATTATGAGAGATATAATCAAACTAAGTACATGCTCAAATGATATAAGCATGGAGAAATTCGCTTTAATGTTGAAGAGAAGAACACTGAGACAGAAGATGTAGGAAGCTAGGCTCCCTGAAGGAAAGAAAGAAGCCTGAAAGGGAGCAGAAGGAAAGGACAAGTTAAAAAGTCCTGTGGGAGATTTAAGGTTCTTGTGGCACTTCAAATTATGTTAGCTTTACTTCCACCCAGGATTGAATTTAGCTGCCAAGAAAATGAATCCACTATTGCTTTCTTTCTCTTTTTCCAAAATAACATTAAATTTATTTCAACAGGCTGTCGGAGCTACTCGGGTTTGTTATGAGCAGATGAAAATCCATCATCAGTCAATGACAGACCCTGCCTTTCCCTCACTCCAATTTAAGGCCTGAGTACAAGCAGCTGCAGTATTCTTGTCAAAATTCAGGCATGTCAATGGCAAAGTCTCCTACAAAGATTGAAAGTTGGCCTCTAATACTATATCCTCAAGTCACCTATGGGGAAACCTGCTCTCTTATCACCTTTCAGAGTGAAGAGCCATTCATTGCATCAGAGAGGGACTGTGATACCCTAAAAGCCAGATACACTGGGCTTCTGATCTCATCTGTCCCCCAAAGCTAATAAGACCTAGGCTTGAAGTGATTTTGACTGAAAGGTCATGGGAACATTATACGGCTGCCTATGACTCATTATCTGAGTGAGCCTGCCTGCCCATGTAATCAGAACTTCAGCAGACTTTCATGAAAGGGCCTCGTCCTTTCTCCCACTGCCATCACCCTACGTCATTAGTGAAATATGAGTTCCTTCATCTGTAGAGAAATGAAGTGCTTGTACCACCTGCTATATGACTATACAATAAATTGATCTGGTAATTGAGCTCTGATCTCTGCTGAGATATAGTGTGTTACTTTCACATATAGTCTCTGAATATGAACCAGAACACCCAGAATTTGAAGATAGTCCATGTATAATGTTGAGACAGTTAATTTCTAACTACTGCTGAGAAGTGTTTAAGAATTTGAATGCCAAGTGCAGACAATTATACAACTTTCTTGTTTTAAATATACATTTAGATAAATCACCTGTTTCAAAGCTCTAGTCCTCATCTATAAAATTAGAGAAATACGTGCTGGGGAAATGGCTCAATTGATACAGTACTTATCTAGAAATTATGAGCATCCAAGCAGAACCCAAAAATTGGTTTATAAAACCCACATATGTTGGTATAGATCTATAATCCTAATACTAGAGACATGGTGAAAAAAAGATTTCTAGGTTTGGATGACTAGGTAGTCTAACCTAATGGGAAAGCTTCAGGTACAGTGAGAGACCCTGTGTCAAAAATTAAGGTGACTATCAATAGACAAAAACACCTTTGGCCTTCACACATTTGTGAATATGCATCAATAAGCAAGTAAACACACACATACAAAAAACAATCATAGGGCCAATAATGCTTTAATTTTTACTAAAGTTGTTGGAACGTACCTATACATGAATCCCTTTATTTTACACATAGAAATTGCATATAAAATTTACCTATATGCAAATCTCTGTAAAATCTGTATAATTTTAAATTTTATCACCTATGGCTATAATAAAGCAGATATTTGCTTACAATGTATTAGAATTAGGTGAGTGAAAGCTTTGAACAAGGTAGCACAGAGTATACTCTAAGGTAATCACACAAGAACAAATCCAATGAATGATGGGCAAACTCAATTGTTTACATGATAAAATTAAGAATTAACTAGAAAGTAGGTTTTTGAGAATGCCTAGGAAGAACTATCTTAATTAGGTTAATTTATATAGGAAGATCAACTCATTGTGGGTAGTACCAATCCCTGGGTTTGGATCCTCCACTGTAGAAAAATAAAACAATCTAAGCTTATAAATCCACTACTATCATCTTTCTAACTGTAAACACAATAAAACAAGCTGCTTCAACCTCCTGATGCCTTGACTTCCCCACCAAGTTGGGCTCTACCCTCAAACTGTGAACTAAAATAGGCCCTTTTACTCTTAATTTTCTTTGTCAGAGTATTTTGCCATAAAAAAGGACTGAAAAGTACCTAAAGCATCAATACTTTTAAAAATGCTGCAAGATCCACAGCAGGCCCG
>LOJH01060967.1:0-10793 GCA_001685095.1 Ellobius talpinus
TAAAGAAAATGTGATACATTTACACAATGGAGTACTACACAGCAGAAAAAAAAAACATCTTGAATTTTGTAGGAAAATGGATGGAGCCAGAAAACATTATTTTGCGTGAGGTAACCCAGACACAGAAAGACAATTACCACATGTACTCACACATAGGTGGTTTTTAAGCATAGAAAGCGAAGAAAACCAGCCTACAAACCACAATCCAAAAGAACCTAGAAAGCAATGAGGACACTAAGAGAGACATACATAAATCTAATATACATGGGAAGTAGAAAAAGACAAGATCTCCTGAGTGAATTGGGAACATGGGGACCTTGGGGGAGGGTTGAAGGTGGGAGGGAAGAGGGAGGGAGAGGAGCAGAGAAAAATGTAGAGCTCAATAAAAATTAAAAAAAGAATTAATAATCAGATCTGGCACCCTCTTTACCCATTTGACTCACACAGTATTAGAAGTGCATGTATTAAAGTTGGCCATGGTGGCACATACCTTTAATCCAGTACCAGAGGCATATCTCCAAGTTTAAGGCCAACCTGGTCTACAGAGTGAGTTCCAGCATAGCCAAGGCTATACAAAGAAACCATGTCTCAGAAAAACAAAAATGGATATGTGTAGAGAAGTCTGGATGATAAGGAACTGGGCAGCCACCATGCACCGTAAAGGACAGCTTCATGTTTAAGCCACCAAGCCACAGGCAGAGGATCCCAGATGGCACTAGAGTTCCTGTGCTGCAGACCTGGAATGGCCTGCCTAGACTTCAACGTAAGATAGACCATCTCTCCACTGTACTGAAACCATACAGTTTAGACTTTAGCTGTCTCACTCAACAACCAAGCATAATTCTCAAAAAATTTCAAGTCCTGAGTGGGAAATCTTAATGAAGGAATACTTGTTTAAAAAGGGGTGTTCCCTAATACATATGGTCACTGCTTTCCCTAGGAGATAAATACTTTCTGGTAGTAGACAAAATGTTCCTTCAGGGAGGATAAATTTCAATGTACATGCACACCAATATCTTCACTCTACTTACTAGAGATTTTCACTTCTAACTTTGGAACCTAGGGACATGTTCCATACTTAGCCCTCAAAGTGACTCAAAATTCACCAGGTTCTGTAAATGGAGACAAGTATTTAATTCAGTGTGAAAATATTACTTGTCTACTGTAGAAGTTTCCAAATCATTGTATTTGGTGTTTAGATCTTAAAATAATAAAAATTCTCCCTTTTTCTGCTCAGCATGTGGAAAGCATCATCCTTCTTTTGTAATTTATTTTACTTAAACGTGTGTGTATCTGCCTACATGCACAACCTGGCAGAAGCTAGCAGAAGGTAGGAAATCTCTTGGAGCTCTGGAGTCACAGTTGTAAGCTGTCTGATGCTGGTGGTCGATCAGAACTCAGGTTCTCTGCAAGAGCAGCAAACCTTCTCAACTTCCGAGCCGTCTCTCTGGCCTCTCGGGCTCTTACTTCCATGTTTTAATTTATTTTATAATTCCTCATTTCGGTTAAGTATGATTTCAAATCACTTATTTTGTCTGTGGATTGTAATTCGTTTCTATTTGAAATTCTTTTTCCCTCATACTGTATTTAGTCTGCAATTTACAAATTTGCCACTGGGTGGCACCAAATTTTACCTTTTTGTTTTTCCTTTGAACTTTGTACGCAATTGTAAAGTAAATATTTAAGTTGAAGCTGGTAAAGAATTAAATACTTTAATCGGGTAAAGCTGTACCCTAATCCCTATGTCAATGTCAAAAGCCAATACTTGCGCCATGTTTTGTAACTGAAGAAACAGCTGACGTGTATAAGTGATTATTGCAGTTCAAAAGGGCTCACTTAAGTTGTGTGCGATATTGATGAATACTTAAACCTGAAATTCGATTAATCCAAAGGAAACTGTTTAAATATGTTAAGTCACAACAAACACTAAGAAGCTCACGGAGCAGATACAAAACGTAATGCGGCTGGGTTCGGATTACACGCATTCTGTTTGGAGAATATCTAAAGCTTTTGAAAATCACCTGCTTCCTTGGATGGTCTGCTCAGGGTGTTCACACTGACGATCTGAGTCCTTGATGGTTTTTGCAGGCTTTCCCAGGTCTATGAAGCTATCTTTTGATCTTCATATCAAAGGTAGTAAACATCTATGATGCAGTTGTTTTGCGCTCAGACTTCCTCTTTTCTCTTCCCTCTGATGGCAATTTACGCGTTTAATCCAAAATTATATTTTATAAACTGGCTGTTTGTGGATCACTCATATACTAGACAAGTAAGTGCATAGGAGACAGAAGGACGTGAGAAACATATGGACAAGAGAAGAGAGCTTGTTAGACAGCTACCCTGCCTATTACACGGACCAAAGACATTTGGAATTATCTTTGATACTTCTGTTTTACTAACACCGAGGATTTGTCAGACATCATTGACTTTACCTTGAGCAGAAAAGAAGTCTCAGGTCACTTGCCTTCCATTTCCCACTGTAACTCTGCATAAGCCTCCACCATTTCTTCAATGGCCTAGTAACTACTCTTGCTGCTTCCATCTTGTTGCCTTCAATCTACTCTCAGCAGGGTTGAACAGCAATCTTATTAAGTGTGGTACATCACTGCTATTAGAAGGCCTCCATTACTGGGAAAACTTGTAACATTTTAACTTAAATCTATATAGTTCCTTATTGCAAAATGTATCCACGCTGATAATAACGAATTTTTCCTGCCTAAAATGGGTACATTAGTAGGATTCCTAACCAACTCCTCTTTATAGTAACAACTGTACTGAGAGCTATGTTGTGAACATGCCATTTCCATGGATGCCTTCACAGTATCATAGTCTTCTGCAACTTTATTTATTGTCTAAACCTCTACCTTTGAGCATTTCTCTGTGTCACTATACAAAAGCTTTACCTCACTTTCAAAATGAGCCTCAACTCAGCGGTCCTCTGGACAATTCTATAAATACCCAAGATAAGCGCATAGGATTTGCTTGAGAAATTTTAAAAATAATGTTGCAGTGATCATCACTATATGTTTGCCTGCATGCGGGTATATGTAGATAGCTGAAGTTCTTGAGGTAGAATTCCTAGACACTACAGGATGTATGAGGCATGCATTGGTTGTCTGCCTTGGGTTTTCCAGTGGTCTTGTCTGTGCTCTGCTATCATGTGAGAAACACCATTGTGCCCCAGTTCTCCTTAGATGTCACAACTAAGTGCTTTGACATCATCTAAGTGTCCCCTGGTCACAGCAGGGATAATCGGAATTTTATAGATCAAGCAAATTTATCTCCAAAGCTATGGCAACCTGACAGATTTCACATACATAATAAGCACAAGACAGTCAAACTGAAGCCCATGTGACTCCAAATGCCGCAATAATTATCCTGCGCTACCGGTTCTCATGTATGTAAATTATGTCAGCATAAATTTATTTCTGTTGAGGACTGTGTGACAATGAAAGCTAATGGACTTTTGTGTGACTCTAAATCTCGATTCTGGTTGGTCAGCTGATTTAGATAATACTGACATTATTATCAGTCTTCCTAAGGAAAATACTGAGCTTCTAGCAACTTGCAAGGTAAACGTGAGGTCATGATTAATTCTAAACGCCTTCTTGTCGTCACGGAGAAGCCAGAGTCCACCATAGCTTACCCTTCTGTATACTTATTCCCTTCCCTTGCACCTCAGTCACAGCCTGACAACTTCATCTCTAGATTTGGAAGTTTTATTGGCTGGTCTCCCAGTCAAAAAAAAAGAAAAAAGAGAGAAAAAACAATTGTAATTTATTCTTTTCTTTTACTCTTGAGGATAACTTTATTGAGTTTTAGAAGAAAAAAAAGATAGACCCGAGGGCAGGCAATCTGTAAGTCTCCACAACCACCCAGGGAAGGCCAATGGAGGAGAAGAGGAAAAGAGCCGTGCCATTTGAGATGCCAGCGTGGAGGGCCACCACATAGTGACAGGCAGCCACGTGATAAGGAAGCAAGCTTCAGAGAAAGGGTAAGGAAACCCAGGTTATCAGGAAAATATTTAGGTTCTGACTACCATCTGAAAAAAAAGAGACAGAAAGGAGCTGTGTTCAGGCAGGCGGGCCCACCTAGCTGAAGCTCAGGATGGCTCGGCTTCTTTTCCTAATGCATGCTCATGTTTATCTTAAGCACAGTTTTAAGTGCTTAATATTATCCTGTTGATGTAAAGATGTAATGACTCAAGTGAGGTGAAAATGCAGCCCTGAGCTGACTTTCAGCTGTGTGGGGGAACTATGCTGGGCAGGCAGAGATTCTCTGGGCTCAGTGGCTTTCTCAGGGACAAGACGGGAAACACTGGATAGTAAAAGGAAGTCTTTGTAAGAAAATCAGCTCTCTTGCTCAATCTCTGTTTCAGTCTCATCTCTGCATGTTCCTCAAGGAAATGGATTTAAAGTATTCAGGAAATAAGCTGAGACAGCTCAGCTGCCTGCAGATCCCACTGCCACATGGAATCTTAGAGTTGAAGAGAAAAGTCACTTTAGTCTTTAAGGGTGTTCTTTATTCTTTTCCCAGGGTATAATGAAAGAATTGGTTTCATCATGGCATCACCATGCAGATATGCTGTGGTACTTTGTTTTCACTTGTTCCCTTCCTCTTTCCCTCCCCATCTGGCTTTCTCTTTGCCCAGTTAGTCCCCTTTCTGCTTAATTGGTATATATATTCCATTAGCCTCTATTTCCTACCTCTATGAGGATTCCTCCCTCCTCTATCGTGGTCTCTTTTATAGTTTCATGACCCAAATTTGTACAAATGAACATACACAAACATACACACACATACACCAGATTCATGACATAAATCATAAATGCCCGCCTCTGGGTGAACCCCAATCCTACAGAAGAACTGAAAAGGGAGAACTTAAATATTCAAAAACAAGAAGAGAAGGATATCTTATATTCTATAATATCTATTTTTATCAGATCACACAATTATCAAAAATCAGAACGTCTAATAATTAGTTGCATTTTCCAAATATACGTCAAAGCAGTGCTATACATGAATATTCATAAACAAATTTGTATTTACAAATTTTCTAACTACTTGTGCTGTGGGACAATGATCTTGCACCCTGTAAAGATTTATCAGTTGTATTGCTTTAATAAAATGCTGATTGGCCAGTAGCCAGGCAAGGTGACCAGGCAAGGTGACCAGGCAGGAAGTAGAGGCAGAGCAACAAGAACAGGAGAATTCTGGGAAGAGGAAAGACTCAGTCTACAATGGTAACCCAGACACAGAGAAAGCAAGCCATAGATGAGAATGCCTCGCTGATAAAAGGTACCAAGCTATATGGCTAACATAGACAAGAATAATGGGCCAATTTAAGATGTAAATTAATATGAATGCCTGAGCTACTAGCCAACTAGTTTATAATTAATGTAGACTTCTGTGTGCTTCTTTGGGACCGAATGACTACAGGACCAGGCAGGACAGAAATCTCTGTCAACATACCTGGAAGTAATGTGTTCTATAAGTGATCATTAGCTAGATCAAAAGATATGCTTCTCTCACTTATTAAATCACTTCTTTAAAATCCACTAGCAAAGCCCAGAATTGTGGCACATGCTTTTAATCCAATCTATGTGAGTTTGAGGCCAGCCTGTGGTATACTGAGTTCCAGAACAGTCAGGGCTATGAAGAGAGACCCTGCCCTCCCCCCAAAACATAATAACTAACATCCAACAAGTAAAAGGTACAAATAAGGTACGATACATGTGTAGTATTTTATGTGGATTATTTCATGTAATAATTAGTTCAGCTTAGCAGGTAAATGCCATGTCTTTCTTAGATAGAATACAGAAAACAATTGAAGAAGCTTAAGTAATTTCTCAAAGTCTCATATTACATGATGACATATATAGAAGTTCTTGAAAAATCCTTTTTACTTGACAACATTTGATGGCATAGATGTTTTGGGACAGAAAGGTGTGTTGAAACCCCAATGGAAACACCTTCAGGAAAGGCATATACTCACCTCTTCATGGGACAATCCACCAACTTACAACATGTTCCTAATACCTTCCTAATAGTCAGAGGCTCTTCAGTGAGGGTCTTACACAGGAGCATGCTGAACTTGGGGAGAGGGGATGCTATTTATGCTTAGCAATGTTAAACCAATGTTTTCTCCATGTTACAATATTTTCATGGTCTTAAAATTTACATCTAAATTCCATAATCTTGGCCATATGGTCAGAAAGAAACTAAAAGGAAGACAGAATAAAATATAGTCAAAAACCAAGTGGAAGTACATAATAACATGGCATTCTGATCAATAGGTAAGGGCTAACTGTTCATGAGTAGTTAGTTACCTCGGTAACTGGACGTTTAGAAGGCAGGGGAAATAGTAAATTAGAATCTGTCTCACCAGATACAGAAACATATATTCCAAAAGAAATAGATACTAGGAGAAAATATCAAAAGATTTTTAACGACTTGAGTATGGGAAAATCTTTGCAAGTATGTCATGAAAGTCATATATATTTATATTATATATATTTTAATATATACATATATGCAAACTGAAATACTTGGCTAGATAAAATTAGCAGCTTCCATTTGCAGGAATGATTATGAGCCTTTCACAGACTATGGCACACAGAGTGCTTGTAAAAGTGGTTTAATCAAATAAGCATGGATGTTCTGATACCCATTTCCTGGTTTCCACTGTGTGCTACAGCTGCACTTGGTGGTACTATTGATGGGATCCAGGTCAAGGACAGGTCCTTTACTGCAGCGCCTCCTTATCTATTTTAGATGGGACAACTTTTTTCCTATCTATAATTACTTCCCCCAAAGATCAAACAATAAAAATAAATGTATACATGAATAAAGCAATAAAAATGTGTGTTTAATTGTGGGAAGCAATACATTTGTGGATATGTATAAATAAATAACAAAAGATAAGAAATTAGCCAACATCACCAACAGCCCAGGCTCTGTGATCTAAAGAACTGGGTCAAAGATCTAGTTCCTTGTCTAGTTTCTCATCTGCAAAATGGAGTTCAAGATACCTACCTGTGCCATAATGAGGATGGAATGAACTAATCTCAGTAAAGCGCTAAACTTTGTGCCTAGGAGAGAGTCACTACTGTTTCCAAGGTGGGACATCATGGTGCATGCCTATAAATTACAGTACTTGAGAAGCTGAGCCAGGGAAATCTTGAACTCAAGGGTAGCCTGGGCTACATAGTGAGCATCTGGGTCAAAAAACAAACTATGCTGTATATACATATACATATATCTTCAGACACACTGAGGTTATACTGTCAGTGCAAAGAACTTAACTTTGGATGTTTGTCCTGGTGTAAACGTGGTAAAAGTATTCTTTTTAAAGCCATGATAGTTATTTTCAACTTCAGTTTTGTTCCAGGAAATAATTTATTAAATATTTCTTAGGAAACCATCAGCGCTTTAATTTGCTTCACTCGCTGGTTCTCAGCATGCAGGAAAATGTATTATAGCACTGACTACTTAGTCTTGGAATTTTGTTCACACTGTTCTCAGGAAGGGTTGCCAAGGAGAACAGGTGAAAATCAGAAGCGCAGGTCTTTTCCATTCAGATCTCACCGCTAGCTCCATCTTTGATGGCTGGTCGCATTAAAGACTAAAGTGAGTAGTTATAACGTGACCTTTAAATCACACAATCTTTTTATTTTTTAAAAAAAAGCATTATTTACTCAAATGGCAGCAGGTAGCACAGAACCCAATGCTCCTTGTAGCATTTTTTAATATAGGCAGTTTTCTGTCACGGAGAGAGGAAAAACCATGAATGGACCCGATATTAGAATGACCAATGACCCTGCACGGGCATGACTGCAACAGAAAACTAGTTAAAGAACAAAATCACAACTACTAAATGTCACCATCCAGGTTTATCATGGGGAGAGGGTTTTCTGGAAGTGCAGTTCTCAGAATCAAGACCTGAGCACTGAGATTAGATGGTGGTGATCCATCCAGAAAAATAAAAAAAAGAAAAGAAAAAAGAAAAAAAAACAAACGTAAGAAAATGTGTGAAGACTCAAAATTCTTCAAGCAAGTCAATTGGTCAAACTGTGTTACCACCACCTCAGCAGCCTGTCATTAGAATGTGCATTTTTAACCCTAAAGCTTGGAAATAAAGAAATAACATGAAAAAGAAATAAAATCCAAATAATATACCCTAGTTCATTGTGAGGCAGAATCGTAAAGGCTTTTTTGAGGAACGCTGGGGAACGCGGGGAAATAAAACAATGATTCTATGATGGATTAAAAAGGCCACTTTCTGTAGCCCTGTGCCTGGCAACAAGATCAGGAGTGGAGAGAGCAGCTCTTTTCCAACGAAACAAAAAATAGTGCTGTCCACCCTCTGTTAGCAATCAGCTGAACCTCCCCACTTTTGAGATTTGCTACATCAGATGTATAAAAATTGGGAAAACCCCAAAGAAAATGCCGTTGGTTCCCATCTGAACCATACACACTCATCAGCATGTCATGGGTTTTATTCAAGTTCCACATCTAGATGGGAATAGTAGTACATGCCTATGAGCTAAGGCCTGCCTGAGTGGGACTTCAGTCTCAAAAAACAGTAAGAATGGAGAGGGCTTATCTAGAGGTGGCTCACCTCAGTCACTTGCTCAACCAAAATGGGAATAGACATGATTTATGCAGAAAAGGAATAAAAAAAACACTCAGACACCCAAGAAAAACTAGAGCCTTCTTGCTTAACCAGAGAGCAAAGTGGAGCTCAGAGGACATAGGGGAGCAAGATAGGAGGAGACCTCTGAGCAACAATTTCAGCTGGGGTGGAAAGTCAATGGCAGGTTCAGAGTGCATCTCCTTTTCTGATTGGATTGTCTGCTGAGAGCATCCGTTTGAGAGCTGAGCATATTTATCCTCACACACACCGTTGCCCATGCAACATTGGCAATACTGCTCACATTCTGCAAGGCTAATCAGCTCTTGTCGTCTTCTTAAGTTCTCTGAGCTCCCCCAATGCATGACTGCTGGAAGTGGAGCCTACAGACTGAAAACAGCACGCATTTGAGGAATCAAGGAGAAGCTGGGGACATCATAAATAACGCAAGGAGAGGAGAAAATGTGTTGGAAAAATTGCTTGTTCTCAAACATTGATCATAACACTGAAAAATAATCTCTGAGATGATATATGATGGCTTTACACAAAATCATCGGATTTTCCTTTGGTTATTTCTTATATTAACTCATACTAAATTATTATTCCAGAGAAAGTAGCATATTTTATTAAAACTTATATGGAAGCATAACTATTATCTAAGGTATATGCATAGTAAGGTGATAAACGAGTTCTTCAGAAGTACATGCAAATTAAATTAACATTGAGAGTGAAGTCTTTCTTTGACAAAAGAGTCCCACACAGTCTGTGGCTGTCCCCCTGCTGAGAGTGCTAATTTATTTTTTCTTAACTAGAAAACGGCCTAAGAGTGAGTTTTCTGTTTATTAATTTCTTCCATTGATTTGAAGATACTTTAATAACAACTATGCATCAATGGTTACAGTATTTTCAAGCTACTTAATATAATGTCAGACAATATGTTTCATAGTAGAAAGAGAACCGGTTTGGAGTGTTAGGCAGTTTGCCTCTCTGCATAAGGCATCAAAAGACACAGTGGCAACAATTTATCACGGCTTCAGTGGCCCAGTTAGCAGATGGAATTCTTTGGTCAACAATACATATAGAGAGAACAATTAATTTCCAAAGCATTTTATTCAAAAAGCAAATCAAGTAGATGCATTTATATAAAATATTTGGTGCTGGCAATGGTTTATGATTTTCTTCATCATTCACCAAAGCTCAAAAAATGGAGGGGACGACACATCACTCTGCTCACCAAGGTAATTTTTGATATAGTTAGTAAGCCCCCAAGAAAAGGAACTCATCTCTGACTTGGCACCCATCAGCTTGATTTGTGACCAGCATTTTTCTCTTTTCTTTCATCCTAAATGGCACAAGGCAAAGCTCAAGAATCCTAGTTGATTCAGTTCTAAAAATTAATTGGGAACTTTAAATATTGTCAGGGCAGAATATAATAATGATGTGTGACCCAGAAAAAGTAACTTCATTCCTCTACCCTTAATCTGTGATGTGCACAACTGACCCAACTTCTGCCTTCCCTGGAAATTTTAAAAGTGAGACAGGAAACACAACACAGTGTTTTACTTGGTAAGCATGTTAGATGAACATAACATATAAACCAACTTGGACCCTATTAAAATTGGAAATGAATTTCAAGTTTCTTAATTTTAAGCCTTTTATTGAAGTGCACATGCACATAGTTCACAAACATAATATAGCTAACAGCTCAATAAATTTCATACATACAAAAATATATACCTACACAGAAAAATCAAGAAATAGAACATTACCAGTGTTCCAGAAAGTACTCCTTCTCAAAGGTAATCTATATTCTAATTTTTAGTATTATGGAATATTTGTGTTCATTTTAAACAATATAAATGGAATTCCTAGTACTTTGTATTTCATTGGGCTTCTATCCCTTAAACATTGTATCCTGTGGATTGTGTCCTTTGCTTTACAGAAGTTTTTCAGTTTCAGGAGGTCCCATTTATTAGATGTTTCTCTCAGTGTCTGTGCTAATGGGGTTATATTTAGGAAGTGGTCTCCTGTGCCAATGTGTTCAAGGGTACTTCCCACTTTCTCTTCTATAATGTTCAGAGTGTTTGGCTTTATGTTGAGGTCTTTGATCCATTTGGACTTGAGTTTTGTGTATGGTGATAGATATAGATCTATTTTCATT
>LOJH01060969.1:0-11054 GCA_001685095.1 Ellobius talpinus
AAAAAATGGAAGATAGGGATGCAGATCATTGAAGATGGTGTGATATTTTAACACAATTCACATAAACAACTCTTTGGGAAATCATAATCTTCCAATCTGAGGCAGCAATGCATCCCAGATTAAGAAACAAATGCACATGATGAAAGCAATGGTCCACAAACACAGTTACAGTTGCCTCTGGTGGCTGCAGCACAGCAAATGCTGAATGCAATAAAGGGCTATTCGGTTTCCAGAATCTCCAGCTTGAATTCTAAAGTGAAGTCAAAGATCATCTACCTGCACGTATAAACCTAACTCAAATTCTAAGAAAACGTGAGAGGTCACTTCCACCTGTAAGTCATCATTTGAAGTGGATTTCTCGATTTTGCAAAGGAAGCAGACTTTGAAATACTATTTTCCCTTGCATCATTTCTAACCAGGGCCATGCTAGGTCTGAGAGCACACAGCGAAAAGCCCTGGTAAAGAACGAAATGCCTGACTCACCTAACTTTGTTAGACTCTTGTATTTGAGCCTTGAACCTCTCAGAAATTGATTTTGAAGAAAAAATAACAACATAATTTTGCAGTCTTTGTGTACGCTAAACTTTTTAAATTTAGATTTTTGAACCGTCAGTCTAGGTTATAATCCCTATTTTTAACATGATTGACGTACTTTTCATCATTAAATATCACATCAAGAGAACAACCTTCGTTACTCAAAACTGGCACAAACTAATTTTTCACACATAAAACCTTCACTTTTACAATCAAATTTATCAGCAATATGAGCAAAAATTGGCTTAAGTTTTCCTGTTACAAATGATAACAGTGTTGGATGAACACCTCGTGGGAAGGGAGTGGAAGCTTGCTTGTTCGATAATTCAGGTAACTGGCTGCAGAGACAAACCACAAAGGAAGCTCAGGAATTTCTAACTTACCAGTGGGGGAAAATAGGAAATGTAGTGAAATAACAATGTGCCAGTTAGTTCACTTTTGGAGGCATACATCTTGAATCTGTAGAAGTGACCTGTCTTGCCCAGCTCTCTCAGAGTCGTCGTAAAACTTATGTGAGAAGGTACAGCTAGCTAGACAAGCGGTAGACGACAATCAGCCCGTGCTTACCTCCTTCATCACACACACGGCTTTCTAATCAATGCATACTCTTCCCTTTGTCGTTTTAAATAACATTTTAGAAAACTTTTTAAAAGCTACATTAAAGTCACATCACAATTTATAGGAAATAAAATCCCCAATACTTCACTTAAAGAGATGGAATAGACAGCAAAACTGGCTCTTCGGATAGACAGATTTAACCTGGATACCTGAAGGGACTTGACGTTCTGTTTAGGTCAGATTGGCCAGGTTTTACATTTCTTATTTTGTAACCTAAAGCCCTGTTATCACATTTTCTAGGTTCCACTCACATTCTTTCTAAAATCAAACTTTTTAGACAACTTTGCTAAAATCAAAGATGAAGGCAGCAAATCTAAACAACCTATGGAGCCCAGGGAAGTAGTCCAGATTCAAGCAGGCTACTTTTTAAGCCATGTTAATGTCTTCATTATTAGAAAATAATTTATAGATGCATTATTAATAACAGAGCTAATAGTTTTGCAAGATACATTTATAAATCTAAAAGTATTCAAGCATATAGATATATATTTTCCTTTTTCACTCAGTTACAATACATTTATTCATTTCAAACACATAAGAATGCCAAATCTAAAATAATCCAGTTAAAAGTATCATCTGTATATGCATATATACATGCACACACTCTGCTCCATAACTTGAGAGTGGTAGTGTTCCTCTGAGGAATTTCCATGATCTAAAAAGATCATAGCATCTCTGTTTTAAAACTTGTCACTACACATGATGTCATCATTTAAGAAACCCTTCAGGCAGTTCAGTTCCAAACAAGTTACAAAAAACACTTTTATTATGTGTTTTTTTTCTTCTCATTTTGCTATCAAGGGCCTTGCTTAAAAACATTATTTTGAAATTGTGTTTGCAGCTTGGTGCTTTTAAGTCGGGTGATTACTTTTCACTTTCTAGACTATTTTTGCAAATAAGATAGGAAAAAAACCTCATCCATGATTAACTGTTTCAATTAATATAAATAGTGTCGATATAGAATTTTGTGACAAAACACATTTGGCATCCTTTAACATACACTGAAGAAATTAATCTTCCCAACATATCCCATGTCATCTTTTACATATATATATATATAGAACACATAAAGTAAATAAGTAAATATCTGTTTTTAGATAGATAAAATATCCTTGCTTTAAACTTAAAAGGCAAGCAAAAAGTAAATATTCATAATTATTCACCTGTTCGCCATCCTTAAACTAAAAATTTATATGTATTTATTTTAACAAGCAGCAGATAAATACATGGCAAAAGAATATGAACTGACATGTTTTCATGAGAAACTGTAAATAAAAATATTGAACTCCAAAATTTTTTATTATAGATTGGTTTTAAATGTCTATCTTTCTCTCTGAATCCAAAATGATTGAGTTGAGCACAATATTCAATAAAAAATATAAAACGGTCCTTCTGCCTCAAAGACTCCTGAATAAAGAGAAAATTATTTTTGGATTTCTCTCTTGATCAGATATGAAATACTCTGAAACACCACCTCTATAATTTGATAAAACTTTGATAACCCCAAATGAAAATAGGACTCAGCACTTTCATTTTCCTGTTGCTAAAGGAGCTTGGGTAAACTGATTTTTTTTAATGAAAATCTCAGGCATAAAGGTGGCAGTAATGAAGCAAGCTTAAATATGCGCTGACCTTTGAAAGGAAAGCTCTCCTGCTTGTTTGGCCAGAGACCTGGCTTTGTTACTGTCTCCATCTATTCCTAGTGTGAAAGATGTGGGTGTCGGAGCTGCTCTGCTCTCTGGTGGATGTCGACAGCATGGCGGCAAATGCAGCATCCCCGACACAGACAGCTACACACCACGGATCCGAGCAACTAAGCACACATCTGTCAGGCTCAGAACTGCAAGCACTCATTTATATTTTCCTAAACTCGATGGCAAAGCAAACTATCACCATGTCTGTGTTTTCTAAAAGCGGGTATTTGGGGTAATAATGAACAGAGGTGCTATGGGGAGGATATATATATATTGGAACTACAACATATCAAGTGATTTCAAGTGTCATTAAAACTCTCATCTAGCTTTCTGCAAAAGCACACATGCAAAGGAAGATTAAAGTGTCAAGAATTACACTTTTTGTTGCTTGGGGGGTATTGGCTTGGGGAAGGTTCAGGGAGGCTGGTCTATATGGGGTGTGTGTGTGTATGTGTGTGTGTGTGTGTGTGTGTGTGTGTGTTTGGAACAGGCTCTTGCTATGCATCTCAGGCTACTCAAGTACTCAAACTCACAATCCTCCTGCCTCAGCATCTCAAGAGCTAGGATTACAGGCAGGTGTCACCACATACAGATTAAGAGTCACTTTTTTTAATAATTAAAAAAGTATGTTCTTAAATGATTGCCAAAGACACTGGAATGACATTTTCTCCTTTTATTGTGATTCTTTTTCTTTTTACATAGCATAACCACATTACTTAGAGGATTAGTTTGTGTGATATTGAAAGATATTTGAAATAATGCATAGAGGGTCTGAGGAATTTGAGGGTTTTTACCTAAACAATTTTCTTTAGCAGAGAATCATGTAAGAGTCCATTTTATCAGCTATTACTTCAACAGCTTTTAGAATTTCCAGTTTTTAAAAGTAATTTAATGCATTCCACACTGAGAAGAGCAGTGAAACTATGAGAGATTGCTGTCTCAAATTAATGTCAATGTCGTTATTTACATGATCAATAAATACTTGTAGGTGAAAGGGAAGTACTTGTTTTGGAAAGCTTAATATATCATTGTGTATCAGGGTATGAACCCAGTGGGCACCAATTCATAGCACGTTTGCCTCAGCAACAAGGCATTTCAAAGTAGTAAGAGGCACCGTTCCTACACTTGTCAATTTTGCAGTCTTAGAAGACAGTGGTCACATATGCAAAATAAAGTAAAAGAAAATGAGACAAGTCAGTAATCTCTTAAATGGTTGAGTGCAATGTAGTTGCATTTGGTATAAGGTAACAAAGTGCTCATCTTGGAATGATTCTTGCTGGTGTACTAGTTTTATTTAGGTCATCTATTGCAGTCTTCTAATGGTAACAGTATAGAGAACCTGAAAATAATACTTTTTTATCATGGAAGTACACAATTTAAGCATATTAGTAAGAGTAACTCCTAAATTATTTAGACCAAACAAAACACACACACACCTGCCTTCCATATCACTGATCTCGCAATTGTGTGCGCACACATGCACTCACACCTGTGTATGTCTATGTGCACTGGCCTGTGTTTGCAGGTGTAGAAGCTAGAGGTGGACTTTAAGCATCTACCTCTCTCTCCACCTTATGGTTTTGGGAGAGGATCTTTCTGCCTAGACTAATTGGGCAGTGAACCTTGGGATCTGCCTGTGTCCAGCCCCCACCACTCACACTAGGATTAGAGGCACGCACAGCAAAATTCTGGCTTTTACATGGGTGTTGGACACATGAATTCAAGTCACATGCTTGAACAACAAGTACTATATCAGAAAGACTGAGCTCTCTCTTTCCAGCTTCATGATCTAGCAATATTTAACCTCGACGGAAGACTACACAACTGTAGCCAGAGTCTCTGATTAGCTCCTAAAGGGAGAAATTGAGATACGAAATACTGAGTCTTATGGTCCAGAAAAGAATGTGTTGGGAGATGCTTCAGTACAAGTATATTAGAAAGTATTTATAGTATTTTCTATTTCATTCAACAAATTTTGTGTTTCTAATGTGTTCCTGAAAATCACAGTCTCTAAATCAGTAAATAACACTAGCACAACTTTTCTTTCTTTTATTTAAAATAGGATGCTTTTTCTCACATAATACACCCTGACTGTAGTTTCCCCTCCCTCTGCTCCAGCTAGTTCCTTCCTACCTCTCATTCATTCAGATCTACTTCCTTTCTGTCTCTCATTAAAAAAGAACAGGTTTCTAAGAGAAAATAATGGAGTATGGTAAGGTAAAACAAAGACCATCACATCAATGTTGTACGAGACAAACTAACAGAGGGAAAAGAGGCCAATCAAAGCCATAGGAAAAACATACAGACACAGAGACCCACTCATTCACACCCTTGGGAATCCCATAAGAGCCCTAAATTGGAAGCTTAAATATATACTCAAAGGACATGTAGGGTGAAAAAAGAAAGAAAATATAATATATAAATGAAATAAAATAAAAAATTAGAAATTACAATCAGAATTTTTTAAATGCCCTGACATGGCATTATAAGACAAGAAACAACTTTCTAAAGAAGTGTTTTGTTGTACCTGAGTGTGTGGCAGGACATATGGTATGTTTCTTTCTGAAATGGTGTTTATCCACAGAAATGCCATCAGTGGAAGATGTATTGAAAAGCTGGTGGTCTATTAAGGGAGTTTGGGACAGCTGCATACATTTGGTAATCTGTATGATGCCATGGAAATGACACAGCAATATCCCATCTGTGGCTTTAGTAAAGAGCTTAAAATAAAAAATCCAAGGTAGAAATAAAAAGATCAAATACTTGTTAACGAAAAAGGAATGCTCAAAATGGGTTGCTATTAATGGGCTTCTATCTAAAGCACTGTCACATTTGGCTTTCTTATTATAAAGCATTTTCCTGAGACCCCTGTATCTTTAATAAATACTGATGTTGCACATTTGCCTCCTAACGCTTTTGAAAAGGCTGCTTGTGGGCAGCTATCATTCGTACTTTTATAATTTAGTGCATTTGTGAATAGGCTTCAAACTCATACAAGTGCTTGGAGGGGGCAGGACAGATGCCGTTCAGACTTCCCTATTTGGCCCTGCCAAGTCCTTCATTCTGTATCTCAAATACCCAGTCTATTTAAAACTCAGTGTCTCTTAATAGAGATTACTAATCAAGCTGATTTATGTGGTAGTTTAGGAGGTAGGGTCATTCTGTGTGTGTGTGTGTGTGTGTGTGTGTGTGTGTTGTTTCTAAAGAAAGTTTAAGGCTTACAAAAGCCACTGATTGACAGCCCCACAAAATGGAAATTCACAGAACAGAAGTGTCACGTACAAGGGGGATATGGCCTTCCCTTATGCTAACCTGCCAATCCGTAGTTCCAATCTGCAAGGATCTGCCACCAAATCCAAGAGATTATTCAGTCCCCGGGCACGTTCACTCCTTTGCCAGGAAGGGGGCCAATTAGTTCCAGCTACACTGGTCATTTCACTTCTGCCTTTTTTTTTCTATTGGGGAAATTTTCTCTCCATAATTTGGATGATTTTGGTCCCTAGTTCTTTGGCAGGCTACTACGAAATGGCTGTCAGTCACATTAAACCACAGGCTACTGTGAAGGGAAATCTGAGGTGAAAAGTTCAGTCACTTGCTATTGAAACCATTCAGTTCCCCATTGTGGTGAGGTTTGTACTGTTCAGAGGAAACGAAAATGATGGTTACAATAATACTGCAAATTCTAAGATCATATTGCAATTTTTTTTAAAGGAACATTCAACTATTTAGTGTAGTTAACCTCAACTTCTAGTCTAAAACAATAATCAATGAACACTTTTTTTGAACATTCATAGACTATTTCTGGAAAGTTTTACATAAATTAAAATACAGATCATATTACTCCTGACAAATTCTATTTGTTTGCATAAATTCTCAGTAGTTCTAGTAAAAGTGTAATGTTCAAAGAAACAGTTAAGATACATATCTGAGGATTTGTTTACCTAATTAAGATATTCCATGCAAACATCATGCCAGTGGTGCTAACACTGGGACGCTAGAGGGGACTGTGCAAGCAGAAGTAGCTTGATGTCAAAATTCTATTGTGTGTAATACATGAGTGTCCAAGACTTTAACTGTTCTCCGTTGCTTTTTTCTGAAAAGGAAGGACAGAGATAAGCAGTCTTAGATTCCTTAAGGAAGGACTGGATATGATGGAGGTGGAAGGATTTCCTACAAGGGAGGAAAGATCTGGAAAACAGACTTCTATTGATACAATTCCCTTGGCCGCTATGTCTTGTGTACACTTGGCACCAGGCTAGTGTGACAGGCACAGCTAAAATAAGCATTAAGCCTCACAACAACCTTCGAGCAATATGATATAAAATTTAAGAATGTAATACTTCACTAAAATAATGTACATGTGAATAAACCAGTTATCTCCACCAACAGAAACTTCCAAGCTGCATTTCCTTTTCCAGTGTCCGTAACAACGCAAGTTCTCTCCAGTCTACCTCTAGAGGGCAGTAGAACAAGCGAGAACATTGTTTCCTCCAGTACAGAGGCTGAAAGAGTAGGAAAGAAACACAAAAAGAAAAAAAGCTAGTTAAATTTGGTTTCTTGACATTTTTCTTACCTGTATATAATGTGTTTTTCTTACACCAAGCAATATTTAAAACAGCATTTCAAGGATTTATAGACATGCATTTTTGCAAAATGTTGATTCATAAAGCAACATCTTTTTTACTGTTTGTAAAATGCTCTTACTGTAAATGCAGTTAACCACTCTTCTAAAGCAATGTTCAGAAAGTATAAGAGGGAAATTTGTAGCCAGAACCCATTCCAAAATACAATTATAATAAAGCATGTTAATATAACATTTTAAACCATATTCAAAGCTCAAAATTGTCCACATGTACACAGTTACCTTTAAACTTAAATAAACTACTTGTAATCACTGGCATTATTGATGTACAAATAATAAAACTGAATTGTTTTAGTTGTGCATTGGGATGGCATTTACACATCAGTGTTTTTAATTGATTGAATATCTTCAGACTTTTCAAAAGTTGCAAAAAAGTACCACCCTTCTAGGTATGCTCTCTTCCCACATGCTTTAATGTCAACATACATCTGATGCCTAGACCAGCATAATTACCAATATCCGGAATTTCGACATTTGTACAACAATATCAACAGATTTTCAGATTATTTTCAAACGTCTCCAATTCTCCTGTGAGTCTCTCTCATCTACAATCTTACCCAGGTGCTCACTTTCTGCTTAGCTGGTTCTGACCCTGTGATCCCTCCACAGCAATAATTCCATGAATCTTAGTTTACAACCCACAGAAACCTTTTGTTTGTTTGATTTGTATTTATTTTTGTTTCTACATCACAACCACAGTTTCTCCTCCTTCCTCTTCTCCCAGTCCCGCCCCCAACTCCTCCTCTGTTTCAGAAAAGGGCAGACCCTCCCATGGATATCAACCAGTCATGGATATTAAGTTGCAGTGAGATGTGCCTAGACTCCTGCTATGAGTGAACCTCCTATTAAGACTGGAGAAGGCAACCTGGAAGGAGGAAAGGGTCCCAAAAGCAAGGAACAATCAGAGACAGTCCTTGGTTCCACCGTTAGGAGCCCCACAAGAAGACCAAGCTACACCGCTGTGATATACCTGCAGGGGTCCTAGGTCAGCCCCTTGCAGGCTCCCTGTTCTGTGGTGCAGCCTCGTACAGAAGCTTTTGAAGATGTGGATTCTGACCGGAATTCCACAGAATAATACTCTGCCAGCATATTACATCAAAGGCTTGTGCTGGAGTACTATGCTAACGGTGATCATTTGTCTAATGACAAAATGACAAAAGAACTAGGAACCTAATTGCTTTTTATATCAAATGCAGGCCCTTCTAGATTTACTTATGGAAATGACTTCTATAATAGCAGACAAAAGTAATATAGTCCCACTACTTGATCTTGATCTTATTGATATTAGTATTAGATTTTGTGTCCTGGAAATTTATTTAACCCGTGGTCTTGGGCATGCTAGAAAAAGTACCCTACTGTTGAACTAATTGCAGTCCACGGGTTCCATTTTTTGAAGGTAGTGGGAGTATATGAGTTGGTATACACACACAGGGGCAGCCAGTGAAGTGAGTCAAGTGTCCTAGCCTTCTCCATCATATTCCTTCACAGCAGGGCCCGGAGCCAAGGTTTTCATCTAAGCTGGCGGCCCACAAGCCCATGATCCTCCTGTGTCCAGCACCCACGAGATCATGCCCAGCTTGTCTTTGAAGGGTTAATGACCTAAAAGCTTAAGATTCAGAAACTGCAGGCAGGAGAGCTGACTGGACCGAAGACGCTTGTGGAAGCTTCTGACCAGGGACCCACAAGCCACACCTGCTGGTGCTGGTATCAACTGCATCCAGACTGCAGGGGAACTGACCAGCAGATAAATCCTTCTATCCCCAAAGCTTCCTTTTATTGTGCAATAAAAAGCCCAAGTCCCACCACCCAGGCGTACAGTCTCCATTTCCACAAGAGACTGCAGTTTTTCAGTTGTTCTGATTAAAAGAACAATTCTGTTTCTGGAGATGTCTGCCTGCTTTCTTCCATTTCCAAGCTGCCCTCTATCAATCCTGATCTTAAATAGCTATGTAAGTGTTGGGACCCAAACTCGGGTCTTCATGCCTTCATAGCATGTACAATTAACACTGAGTCATCTCCCCAGTCCCCAGAGTACTTTCTTTTTAAAATATTTCTAAGATAGCTTACAAAAATTACATAAAATAATGGCATTTTTCAAAATATTAAATTTTCATATTTCTAAAAAATAAGTCCATGTGGACAGAACCAAATTATTGGCAGTTGTTGTAGTTCAAGAGGGTCCCCAATTGTAGCTGAAGCTATGGTAGTGGGATGGCACAAGCTCTAACCATAAAACAACCCCAGGGGAATAAACGAGGTCAGATGGGTTAGTGATACCAGAAGACCTGAGCAGGTACCCTATAATCCAGTGAGTACAAATGAGTATCGCTTGTTCCTGGCTTTCAGAGCATCTCTTGTGGAATCCCCATATCCCTTCTCCATGCTCTTTTTTTTCTAGATCTAATGTGTTGCTTGCTCTGGAGCATGTTTGCTTCCCTAAAATTTGTGAGCAATAAAACCAATCGCTCCATCTGTTTACAGTTCCCTTGTTACTGGACTCTCATTATTCTGGCATTTGTTTGTTCGTTGTTTGTTTATTTGTTTTACATCTTTTTCCCTAACATTTTCATGAGTCTTTGGTGTACTAACACAAGTATACTTGCATTTGCTTCCCCAATTCCACCCAACACCATGACTGGCACCTGGAGATGATCAACAAATTCTTACCATGGCAAATCAATGTCCTTTGGTTATAAACATAGTTCATTTATTGTGGATGCTAAAGACTTTTAGCACTTGTGAACAGAATAATGTTGAGAGACAATCCTGTTTAAACAATCGAATCATCCGAGGCCTCTGGAAGTGAAGGTGAGTAGCTCTCTACACAATAGTTCCTTTAATTTATTCTTTACACATAATTTTCAAGCCCCATGAAAGCATATAGAGGACTTTGCTTCACATGAAATTAAAGAAACAAAAAAACCGAGAATGCAAAGGATGAAAAGTAAAACTGACTGCTTTAGAGATTAATTGTAGAGTACAAAGTAAATTCTGTCTCTTCAAATGAGGTGTAATAGCACACTTCCTCCATCGGGTTGAAGATTGGGAGGACCATTAGTCGAGCAGCTGGCAGCACTGACTCTTCTCCTTCCTCAGGCACAGATGTCATGACTCTACTGCAGCAGAGTGACAATGAGCCATGAGCCTTACTCTGAAGAGAGGAGACTGAAGAGCAGTAATCAAACCAAGGAAACAGACATGCCTTGGGACTAGGACAATGATCTTCTGAGAATCTACAAAGCTCACTTCAATTCATAACTTACTTTTATTCATAGCTATTATAATTATTAATACATCAGGTTCCAAGATGATTGAGAACCATAGTAGGCAATAAATATTAATTGAAAAAGGTTTGAGGTACCCCCTCCCTTCCCTTCTTTGGGGCCATAGATCCCCCAGCTCAGCCTGTTTGGGCTCTGAGACTGGGTGGTGAGCACAACCAGGCAGGAGTTCCTTTGTCTCAATAGCCTGCCTGCAGCAAGCTAGGCCTTTTGTCTGCAAGGTCCCTGTCCAGCAAGGGGCCCTGATCCTGTACAAGAAGATCCATCGGAGAGCATTTGTAGGAA
>LOJH01060971.1:2592-12863 GCA_001685095.1 Ellobius talpinus
TTCTGGAGTCTTTGATAGAGTTGAAGAATAGATAGTTATTATTATAGTTTTCCTCAGTGATTATAAAAGATAAAACAGATATAAATATCGTAACTATAGTTTTTGATTGATACCTGTTTTGTTATATTAATTTTACTATGTTAAAGTTAAAGCCTTCCTTTTTGTTTAAACAGAAAAGGGGAAATGGTGTAGGAGGTCCTTCTGTTTTTGTGTTACTTTCATTGGTTAATGAATAAAGAAACTGTCTTGGCCTTTTGATAGGGAAGAACTTAGGTAGGCGTGGAAACAGAACTGAATGCTGGGAGGAAGAAAGCAGAGTCAGAGAGACA
Organism: Ellobius talpinus; assembly: GCA_001685095.1. Taxonomy (NCBI): domain Eukaryota; kingdom Metazoa; phylum Chordata; class Mammalia; order Rodentia; family Cricetidae; genus Ellobius; species Ellobius talpinus. The sequence goes on from LOJH01060971.1 coordinate 2,922, forward strand.
CCATGGATCCTCCACCCGAGACAGGTGCTGGTTAGAATCTTTCCCAGTAAGCCACCGTCATGTGGAAATACACACATTAATGGAAATGGGTTGAACTGAGATGTAAGAATTAGCCAATAAGAACTTAGAACTAACACTCCAAGCAGTGATTTAATTAATACAGTTTCTGTGTCGTTATTTTGGGGTTAAGATAGCCAGACAGTCAGGATAAACAAGCAGCCTCTCCCTATAAAACATGCCCCACATAAACACATGACATGAAAAATAAATCTTCCAAAGCCCCCAAAGAGCTCCTTCCACCATGTGAGAACACAAGACACCCAGAGTTGGGAAATGCATCCTTATCAGTAATCGAAGCTCCCAGGCACTTTGATTTTGGATTTCTTAGTGTCCCAACATGAGAGAAGTATGGTTTCTGTTATTTATCAGTAACCACTTGAAACAATTTTTGTCATAGTAACCTGAAGAGTCAGACTAAGTCAAGTCATGGTATCCCCAACAGAGCTGTGAATTTTCTGTGTAGGATATAAATTCCACGGTGGGTCTTAAATTTTGTTGCTCATTGCTTCAGATCAAATGGCTAGAACAAAGTTGATATTCAATATCAGAACTTTGAAGGTGTGTGGATTATTTCCTCTTAATAACATGCTCTTAGCACCATATGTACTCTTTCTTATCTTCTTTCCCTGAAATGACAGATTCTCTGATCCATGGTCATTTCTTCATTGCAAAATATGTTATTTCCAAGCCTAAAGCAACTATCGTTTTCTGACTCAGGGTATATATTTGCTACTTAGTGTCAGCATGGGGAGATAGCACATACTCATTTGCTGTGTCCTAACCTGGATATGGCAACACCTTGTCTCCTGAGCCCATAGTGACTGACACTTTCAATAGGCTTTAGGGCCTGTTACACTAATTACAGAATGTCATTTTGCATGGGGAATGGGAGGACTGGGCCAATGTGATTGTATCCCAGCAGGCAAAGCACCTCTGAAATTCAGGTTTTTAACATCTGTCCCATGCAAATTGAATTTATGTTGAAATAAGAGTTCTGTTTGCCTGACTCCAAAGTAAGGTTTGACAAAGACATCAGTATTACTGTAAAGTAAGACAATACACTGGAGCTCACACAGGATGTGGAGAGGCCTCCAATAAACCATGCAGCAAAACTGTTCTGTATTCTTTTAGTGTTTGGGGGAGTTGCCAATCTAATTATAAATTCTTCTCAGGTGGAGTGCACCAGGTAGATATGAAACAGGACTCTTTTTATGGGTTGTGTGAGGAAATCACTTTGCATTCTTTCAGTTCCTGTAGAAGGTTGTGGGGCTTAAGATGCACACTCATTGTCACTGTTGCGGCAAAGCAGGGTTCTTCACTGTTCTCCTGAAGCTTCCTCAGGAGAGGCTGTGAGCATGAACAGCTGTGACATGTGGCATGCTTCTCAGAGTCAGTAGAGTTTAGGGAGACATTATCTGGAAGGGAAAAGCATGACTAGTCTACAGATGTGGAGGGCATAGTGAAGGGGACAAACCTGTGTGTGATGTTTAGAAAAGTAAACAAATGATTCTGAAACTCATATGCAAGTGTTCATGTGTGCATGGGTGGTGTGTGTGTGTATGCATGGGTGTGATGTGTGTGTGCAGTGTGTGTATGGATATGGTATGAATGGATGTGGTGTGTGTGTATGGTGTGTGCATGTGTGTTATGTGTATGGGTGTTACATGCTTGCATGAGTGTGGTGTGGGATGTGTGTGCATGGATGTGTATATGGGTATTTGTGGTGTGTATGTGTGGTGTGTATGTGTGGTAAGTATGTATGGGTATGGTGTGTATGCATGGGTTTGGTGTGTGTGATGTGTGTTGTGGTATATGTGTATGGGTGTGGTGTGTGTGGTGTGTGTAGGGGTAGGTGGTGTGTGTATATGTATGGTTGTGGTGTGTGTGGTGTCTGTATATGGGTGTGGGGTTTGTGTTCTATGTGTGTGTATGGGTGTAGGATGGGGGATATGTGTATAGGTTTGTGTGTGTGTGTGTGTGTAGGCCAGAGGACAACCTCAGCATGCCCTAGGAAAAGACAATGTGTGTGCACTGCTGTTTTCGTCTTTAACATCATTTCATCTTGTTTAAAAACATATACTAATTTCTAAATGTATCTTTGATACCAAATACAGTGCATGTTTGTGTGTGTCTGAGTGTGTGTGTGTTTGGTCCCTCAGCATGAATCTGTCTGTGTTTTATGACTTATATGCTTCTCTATCCCCAGTTCTCCAAAATGGAAACTGAAAGTAAGTCAGTGGAAACAGCTTACTATATGATGTTTACTATAGAGACAACAGCAAAGTAAAGGAATAGCAGAAATCTAACAGAAGCACTACTGAAGGAGCTGCTATAATTTTGACAAGGTCCAGACCTGCTTCTTAGTTGACAATTAACTTCATGTCAGAGCTTTACACAAGCAACAACCAATGCTCTCCTGTTGGGATTTTCCTAAATCTATGCTTTTCTCTTAGTTATCCTCACTTTAGTCATAAGGTTTCTTGGTCTACTGAAAACTGTTTTTCTACTATTCTTTCCTCTCACAGACATTGGGAGGAGGCATAAAATAACCTGTATTGACTTTTTATTATATAAGTACATAGGAACTTTCTTGATTTGCTTAAGTTCATTTGAAAAGATTTGGGTAACAGCCCCTCCTCTGAGAAACCTCCAAAGATAGTGTTCAAATTACTTGAGAGTGCAGATGTACCTAGAATAATAATCTAGCTCCATGCCTCTCTTAATGTGCACAATGGAGTAAATGTTCTATAAATGCTCCTTTATCAGCTAAATAAACTAGAGCAGCTTTTCTTAAATCTTTAGATAATTTCGAGGGAAAAATGCCAATTTATAGCAGCTATGTGTACTTGCACAAGACCTGCACAAGATCAAGCCAATAAAAGAATAGGGAAAGAGTTCCTGAGGCCCCACCCTAGCTAGGGACCTATTGTGGTGGAGCTATAAAGAGTTAGAGGTGAAAGTAGAAGATGACTATGACCAAAAGACTATATTTATGAAATTTTCAAAGAGTGACAAAAAATATTATTTAGAAAAAGAACAGACAATGTCCTCCTAAAACACATCTATATAAGATGTAACTTGATGATAGTAGGGCGGACTAATGATCAACAATATGTACTTTTGCAGAGACCAAAAAGTCTTGTCAATTTTCAGATTCTTTAATGACACATATGTCTGTGTCAATACTAACAAGAACCATGATGTAAAAGAGCAAGTTTGGTGAAATACAGTTAGCATGGGAAACTTTATGGTGCAGTTGTTATAGGATGGATTTAAGCAAATCAAGAAAGTTTCTATGTACTCACAAAATAAAACAAGTAAATTTGGATTGCTTCACACATTCTTCCACCATCTGTGAAAGGGAAGGAATCTTTAGAACAGTTTCTGAGGGTCTGCCACTGTCCCATGTATATGTCTGACTTACTGTTTATAGGAAGACTCAAATGTGAGTGCTGGATTCGGCACTACTTAAGGCTCTGAGCAACCATAGGAATTAATGATAATAATCACTTCTTTAGTAATAGCATAGAATTTATATAATTACTTAGTAAACCTTAAAATATTCTGTGCACTCTTTTTCAGGACTGGGCCTCCTGATCCTACCATGTTGCCAAAATGTGGCTTTCTAACAAACTGACTTTGGACATGCTGGATGTGAAGAGAAAATGCATCATGATGAGGGTGGACTTCAATATTCCTATGAAGAACAACCAGATAACAAATAACCAAGGGATCAGGGCTGCTGTCCCAAGCATCAAATTCTGCTTGGACAATGGAGCCAAGTCCATTTTCCTTATGAGCTACTTGGGCTGACCTGATGGTGTTCTCATGCCTGACAAGTACTCCCTAGAGCCAGTTGCCACAGAACTCAAGTCTCTGCTGAGCAAGGATATTCTCTTTTTTGTTGTTGTTTTTTGTTTTTGTTTTTCAAGACAGGGTTTCTCTGTGGCTTTGGAGGAGGCAGAGGCAGGCAGAACTCTGTGAGATTGAGGATGTTCTCTTCTTAAAGGATTGTGTAGGCCCAGAAGTCGAGAATGCCTGTGCCAACCCATCAGCTGGCACTGTCATCCTGCTGGAGAACCTCTACTTTAATGTGGAGGAAGAAAGGAAGAGAAAGCATGCTTCTTGGAACAAGATTAAATATGAAGCAGCCAAAATCGATGCTTTCCAAGCCTCACTGTCCAAACTTGGGGAAGTCTATGTCAATGATACTTTTGGTACTGCACACCGAGCCCACATCTCCATGGTGGGTGTGAATCTGCCACAAATGGCTGGTAGATTTTTGATGAAGAAGGAGCTAACTACTTTGCCAAAGCTTTGGAGAGTCCAGAACAACCCTTCCTGGCTACATTGGGAGGAGCTTAAGTTGCAGACAAGATCCACCTGATCAATAGTACGTTGGACAAAGTCAATGAAATGATCATTGGTGATGGAATGGCTTTTACCTTCCTTAAGGTGCTCAACAACATGGAGATCAGAACTTCTCTGTATGATGAAGAAGGAACCAAGATTGTCAAAGATCTCATGACTAAAGCTGAGAAAAAATGGTATGAAGATTACCTTGCCTGTTGACTTTGTCACTGATGACAAATTTGATGAGAATGCCAAGACTGGCCAAGCTACTGTGGCCTCTGGTATACCTGCTGGCTGCCTGGGATTGGACTGTGTTTCTGAGAGCAGCAAGAAATATGCTGAGGCTGTGGCTCAAGCCAAGCAAATTTTTGGAATGGACCTGTTGGGGTTTTTGAATGGGAAGCTTTTGCCAGGGGAACCAAGTGCCTAGTGGATAAGGTGGTAAAAGGCACTTTTAGGGGTTGTATCACTATCATAAATGGTGGAGACACTGCCACTTGCTGTGCCAAATGAATACAGAGGATAAAGTCAGCCATGTGAGCGCTGGGGATGGTGCCATTCTAGAGCTCCTAGAAGGCAAAGTCCTTCCTGGGGTGGATGCTCTCAGCAATGTTTAGTACTTTCATGCCTTTTGGTTCCTGTGCATAGCCCCTAAGTCAACTTAGTGTGTTTTGCGCATCTCCATTTGGTGTTGGTGCAAGATTCAGCTAGTGGCTGAGATGCAGCACCAGGAACCCTTAAACAGTTGCACAGCATCTCAGCTTGTCCTTACTTCATCGAGATTTGACTACATTCTTCAAGATCCCATTTAAATTCCTTAGTGACTAAAACCATTGTGTATTCTAGAGTGCATCTACTTATATTCTGCCTGTAAAAGAAAGTGAGCTAAAAAAGCTTAGTCCTCTTTGAGTAGCCTCTGGTTAGTGTTGCCACTTGGCATGGAAATAAGATGAAATTCTAGCTGTAGATTTGGAGAAGTTGATGATCTATTAATAAAGATGTCCACCAAAAAATATTCTGTGCATTATTCTTTTCACCATGATTGTTTTTGGATATTAATCTAAATCAGGACTCTAAGCCCAAAAGGGACCACCCTTACTCCTTAAGCTTTGGCTGTTTATTAGTTTCCACTCAGTAAATGGACAATGTCCCTGGAATGCTCTGCATTGTTCTAGCTGAGCTTCTAAACAGCATGCTGTGACACAGGAGGAGTTGTCTAACTACTGTACTTCAGAGGTATACACACCCCCTAGCTCTTCATGAGTTCTGCTTGTGATTAATGTGATGCATAATGGAAAACTGATTGGCTAATGGTATATCAAACCTAAGGATTGTGTAACTTTTGTCAGGTACTACCATGTAATAAGCAACCTAAAACAATAACCTGTGCTTTGGTTGCCCACTGTGATGTGGTAGTAACAATGTAATGTAATATTTTGCATTTTTTAGTTTATAAATAATAATTGTGACTGTTTATGGGATATAATGTAACATTTTATCTCTGTATATAACAGCAAAATGTTTCAGTAAAGCTAATTAACATATCACCTCACTCATATTTTACAATGGTTATATTAAAAGTCAATTCTTTTTTAATTTTTAAATATGCTCTGTGTTAGGGTTTCTATTGCTATGACAAAACACTATAACCAAAGCAACCTGATAATACAAAGGCGTATTTGGCTTCTACAGCACTCTTGATCATCAAAGGAAGTCAGGACAGGAACTCATGCAGGATAGGAACCTGGAGGCAGGAGCTGACTCAAAGGCTATGGAGGATGCTGATTACTGGCTTACTCCTCATTGCTTGCAATGTCTGCTTTTCTATAGAATATAAGACCATCAGGCCAGGAATAGCTCCATCTGCAATGGATGGAGCAATGGGATGGAAACTTCCCCATCAATCACTAAGAAATGCCTTACAGGTATGCCTAAAACCTGCTCTTATAGAGGCATTTTTAATTACACTTTTTTCATTTATTTTATATGCAAGTCACAGTTTCCCTCACTCCTTTCCTCCCATTCTCTCCCCTCCTTGCATTTATTCCCCTATCCATTCCTCCTCTGTCTCCATCTCTATTCAGGTCTTAAATGGTCATCAACAAAGGATGTCACATGAAAATGAGGCAGTACCAAGCTCCTATCCCCTGCTTCAAGGCTGGGCAAGGCAACCCAGCATGAGGAATAGGTTCCCAAATGCCAGTACAAGTGCCAGTGAAGGTCCTGATCCCACTGCTAGAAGTACCACAAACAGACCAAGCTCCACAACTGTCACACACATGCAGAGAACCTAGGTTGGGCCCATGCAGGCTCTTTAACTGTCAGTCCAGAGTCCATGAGCTCCAGCAAAATTAGGTCAACTGTCTCTGTATGTACTGAAATCATGACCTTGACCATCTTAGCTCATACACTCCTTCCTCTCCCTTTCTTCAGCAGGACTCCCAGAGGTCAGCCCAGTGCTTGGCTTTCAATTTCTACATCTCCTTCCATCAGTTGCTGGATGAAGGCTCTCTTATGACAAGCAGGATGGTTACCGATCCGAATACAGGAGAAGGCCAGTTCAGGCACCCTCTCCACTACTGCTAGCAGTCTTAGCTGGGATCATGCTTTTGGATTCCTGAGAAGTTCCCTGGTACCAGGTTTCTCAATAATCCCCAAATTCCTTCCACCATCAGAACATCTCTTTTATTACTCTCCTCCTTCGTCTCTCCCCCAACTTGCCCAACCTGATCCCTCGTGTTCCCATATCTATCCCTCCCCCAACCCACCTAACCTGATTCCTCATGTTCCCATATCTTCCAGTGTCCCTAGTTTACCTAGGAGATCTCATCTATTTCCCCTTTACAGAGAAATCCACACATCCCTCTTTGGATCCTTATTACTTAGCCTCTCCAGAGCTGTGAATTGTAGCCTAGATTTATTTTACTTTATCCCTGATATACACTTACTTATGAGTAAGTACATACCATATTTTGTCTTTCTGTATCTGGGTTACCTCATTCAGGATGTTTTTTTCTAGTTCCATCCATTTGTCTGTAACTTTCATGTCATTGTTTCTTTACAACTGAGTAATACTCCATTGTCTAAATTTACCACATTTTTTTTACCCATTCCTTGGTTGAGGATGTTTCCACGTTCTGGTTATTATGAATCATGTTGCTATGAACATAGTTTTTTCTTAATTAATGTTCTTTTCTCTAAGATGACTATAGTTTGTTCAAGCTGACATAAAACCATCCAGCTCATGCATTATGCCATAAAAAAACTTTAGAATTAATAAATTCATTAAAGTTACAAAGTCAGTAAAATAGTCCTTAGAATTTTTATATACTATAATATTATCTGAAAAAATTAAGAAAACAATAGTGTGTGTGGTAAAAAAAAAACCTACTTAGAAATAAATTTAGCAGTTGTAAAGGATCCTTATGCTAAAAACTATAAAACATTGTATTAAAACAAATTAAAGAATATAAAAATATGTGGGAAAAATATCAGTGCTTATGGGTTGGGAAGAATTAACATTGTTAAATTTCTACATACCTGGGGTGCTTAATGTTGATTGTTAACTTGGAAGCATCTATAATCACCTAGGAGACACATTTCTGGGCATGAATCTTAGGAATTATTTTGATTAGATTAACTGCAGTAGGAAAAACCACCCTAAAAGTGAGTAGCATCATTCCCTAGTCTTATGTACTGGATTGTATAAGAAGAATATAGGTAGTTGAACATGAGAATTTATTACTTTCTTCTTTCTGACTTGAGGACATAACATGTCCAACTTTCTCAGGCTCTTGCTGCCAGAACTTTTGTGCAAATATGGACTGTACCCTTGAACTGTGAACCAAAATAGAACTTTCCACCTTTAGGTTACTTTTGTTAGTTTATTTTATCACAACATGAGGAAAAGAAATATATACTGCCCAAATTGATCTACTGATTCAGTGCAATTCTTATAAGAATGCCAAAGATGTTTTTAAAAAGTGGAAAAAGAAATAGTTCTTAAGGATTTATGAAAGAAGAAAATACTTTGGGTAGATTGACTCCAAGAGAACAAAGTTTGGGGAATCCTATTCCATCACTTTAAAATTAGATTATAAATATTAAATCTAAGAGAACAAAGTTGGGGAAATCCTATTCCATTGCTTAAAATAGATTATAATCAATTGTAGTAGAAACAGCATGGTACAGGCACAACTCTGGCATGTTGAGGAATGGAACAGAACAGAGAACCCAGAAATGAACACATACATATTTATATTTTGAACATATTGAACAGAAAATGCAATAAAAGATAAAAGGCTACATAACATGTGGGAAGATATAACTTAGCCTACACACATGGGGAACAATGCTATATACAACAAATGCTCAGCAATCCTCTGGAAAATAATGAGCTTTGCATTGGTTGTTTATGCCCAAATTAGCAACTGATAAACTATGATTAAAGAGCATGGGGCCACTAGTCAATCTTCCAAATGCAAGCTCCCATGCTGCTTTCTTCACTGAGATGCTCTTCTTTTGGTCTCTGCTAAACCCTAACTCATCATTCAGAGCAGATTTTAACCCATGGTCAACCATAAAATCCTCATTGACACCTACTTCTCTTGGCCTCTACAGTACCCAATAAAACTGTCCCTTTAGCTCTATCACAGCATGTTGAAAGAGCCTTGAGTTCTGTTTCCTTGCTTTAGATAAAATTTATGTTATATTATTATTGTGTTATTCTTTGAAATAATTATGTATTTCCTGATTTTGGGGAAAAGAGTTTTTCCCCGAACACTATATTCTTATTACATAAAGCAAAATTGTCCCTTAATTGATAGTTTATGATTTGATTCCCTTTTTGGTCTTTTCCTTTCTTGTACATATAGGATATGTAATGTGCAGAACAATGAAGAGAGTAGTGAGTAGATGATGTCCTAGATGGATGTCTGTGCTGTCTATGAAATTTTCTCTGCTCTAAACTGCCTCCCTGAAGAGAATTTGATCTTCTGTCAAAGACCTTGCTCCATCTGCACCTGTGCACCCTTTCTGCACCTGTGCACCCTTTCTGAACCTGTGCACCCTTTCTGCAGACACCTTGCCCTTTTGTCAGTATCTGATCAACTGTACTACTCCTTTACTCTTCCTCATTTTTTTCAGAAAAGAAATATGTAACAAAAAGGAGCAGTGGAATGCTTTCCTCAGCCCAGCTTCCAGGCGCCTGGCTAGTTAGCTTATACCCCGAAATAACAACACATGAATTATATTCATTTAAACRCTGCTTGGCCCATTAGTTCTAGCCTCTTATTGGCTAACTCTCATATCTTGATTAACCCATTTCCATTAAATCTGTGTAGCACCATGAGGCTGGGGCTTACCGGGAAAGATCCTAACCTACATTCATCTCGGGCCAGAGATTCATGGCGTCTACCTGACTCTGCTTCTTTCTCCCAGCATTCTGTTCAGTCTACTCCACCTCTCTAAATCCTTCCATATCAAAAAGCCAAGGCAGTTTCTTTATTAACCAATGAAAGTAACACATAG